>PVKB01004269.1:65000-150873 GCA_004027205.1 Ctenodactylus gundi | reverse complement strand
ACTGTGAGCGTCACCTAGCGGTAACAGTGGCACATTGTTCAATATGGTGGATCTTTACATTTTCGCGCCGTACTTGATCAGGTGACCAGACAGGCAGAAAGGAGGGAGGAGGGATTAGGATGTGACGTTGTGATAAACGTGGCCCTGAGCCAATGCTTTAGATCTTCCCGGGAAGACTGTGAATCCCGCCAATGGGAAATGGCGGGGGCAGGGCCTTGCGAGTTAGGAAAAAGGTCCCTCCGACCATGCTTGCCGGTCTTTTCTCCACTTGCACGTGGGAAGGACACCCTTTTGCAAAAGGAAATTAAAGCCTCATACCCTGTCGTCCATGCCTCCCAAGTCCATCCTTTGTTTGGACAGGAAGATTGCTATGCGCCGTTTCTAACACCACCACACTGAGCACCAGTCCTGTCCATCCCAGCATCATAACACTTCTCTTACTCCTCTCCCACTCCACCTCCATCACCACGTCTTCATTCAAACCTTTGTCATTTCCTCCCAGATGACTGTTGTGATTCCCTGTCTACATCTTCCTCCTTACTACAGCTAGAAAGCTCCTTCTAGATCATTAATCCATGCTCCCACCACTCCGGCTGCTAAAATTCTTCACAGCCAGCTCAGAGCCTATCCCGTTGCTTTCAGAGCATAGTTGCAATGATGCGAGGTGGCACTTGGGCCCCTTTGTAATCTGCCTCCTGCCTACTTTTTCAGCTTCTTCTCTGGAGAGTTCCTACCTCTCTCCATATTCAAGTATGGCGCTTGTAAAAGCCGCCCACCTACAGTTCGTTGTGCACGTGTCATGTTCTCTCCACTCTCTTAGCCTTTGACCACACTACTCCTTCCAAGTGAACTAGAATTTCCCTTTCTCTCAATCCACTTTCCCCCCACTTCCCCAGATTCACCTCTCCCACTTGCCCGGGATATTGTGCCTTTAAGGAAGCTTCTCTGTTTACAGCTTTCTTTACAGTTCAATACTGTATTGGTTAGGGTTCTTAGAGAGGCAGATAAATAGAAATTGTATGTAGACAAAGGAGATGTGTTTGAAGGATTTAAAAGCTGGAGGAGGGAGAGGGAGTCCAAAATGGCCACATGCATGTGCCAGAGCTGGAGCAGTGGCCACTCAGACTAGTGCCAGGGGAACGCCAGTCCAAGACTACAGGGCAGCCCGTGCAAACCTGTTGGGGATTGTTGTCCAAAAAAGCAAGGCAAAGACCAGAGACTGGAGCAAAGATTGAAGATGTGAAGACAGGAGCGGGTCCGTGTCTGGAGGCCAAGGCGAAGGCCAGAGCTTTCCCGGGAAAAGCTCTAACAACGGTTCTTCTCTCTTCCTTTTACTTAGTTCAAGCTGCCAGCTGGCCCGAGTACACCAGGGACAGGAGGTCTTCTCTCACTTCCTGCCCCACAAGCCAATTAGACACACCTGAAAGTTTTGCCCTTTGTGTTTCCTGATCTCAACAAGGTTCCATAACCTCTCCAACAGTCACAAATGCCATAACTCTATCTTAGTCCCCTGCCGCTTGTCTTTTTTTAGGAGGTGGGAGCAGGAGACAAGGTCTCACCCTGTAGCCCAGGCTGGTCCTGAAATCACTATGGAGCCCAGGCTGGCCTCAAACTCACAGCAATTCTCCTGCCTCAGCCTCTCAAGTGCTGGGACATCTAGGTGTGCCCCACCACACCCAGTTTATGTGGTGCTGGGGAATCAAACTCAGGGCTTTGTACTTGCTAGGCAAGCACTCTAATACTGTGCTGTTCCTCCAGCCTCTCATGCTTGTCTTCATGATTGCCTTTATGTGATTCTGAGGTGATTTCTTTGTCAAATTCAGTTAGTTATTAAGTTCTAAAAACTGCCTCTTTATTATCTCCAAAGTCCTGCCCTCCTCTGGTTACTGTGCCACCAGAAAGGACCCTGATTGATTTCCCTGCTTCCGTGCTTGCCTTTCCTGTCCCATCTGACCTCAACATCATTTCCAGAGGAATCACTTTCACAGGCAAATTGAATTAAATCACTGCCCTGCTTTGAGAGGGCTTTTAGGGAGGATTTAAATCAGAATGAGTTGATGTTTAGCAAATGTTCCTTTAATATGTGATTCTACAGATAAGGTCAGAGATGGCTCCATACCAAACTTGCTACATTTTTTTAAGATTACTAGATTAACAATCAATGTAAAAATTAGAAAGAACCATCCTTTCTGTTAAGGGAAGCACTCTTTAAGGGCCCTAAGTAGGCCAGATTGGTGGGGCACTTTAGAAGAATTGTGAGCTTTTAAATAGAAGAATTGCTGAAATTAACATTGTAAAACTTATCTAGAGCCAATCTATGAAGAATTTTTAATTTAGTCTTAGAGATCTGCACCATTAAGTATATTTCATTCAAGACAAAATTTTGAGTTTACATTTGATTTCCTTGCTGGAGACTACCGTGGTTTGGATCTGCGGTGTTCCACAAAAGCTTCATGTACCTATGGATACTGTGTACTATTGGGAGGTGAGGCCTGGTGAATGCTTGAGGCTTGACCTGGAATGGGCAGGTGCTTGTGGCTTGACTTGGAGGGGTGTGTGTCAGTTCCACTCTTCCTCCCAGTTTTGTCTCAGTTCTGCCATGCCATGAAGAACTCTGTCTCCAGGTCTGGCTCTGGCCCAGTTCCACCACTCCCAGCCACCCACCGGTGAATGGACTGTGATCTTCTGAAACAGTGAGCTAAAATAAATCTTTCCTCCCTAAAGTTGGGAGGAAAATGATTGGGAAAGAGACTAATATACTTTAGGACAATAAATAAGAAATTAAAGAAATGTTTATTAGGTGGCAGGTCATAGGAAATGTCTCAAAACACTGCACACTGAGTTTCACAGCAATATCAGAAAAATCGGGAAGAAACACTTGGTGAAAAAGAGATGAGAAGGCAGACAAGTTAGAATTTTAATACTTATGATGTTAATGACCTGCTATAAGACTAAGCAACCATTGTTACTACAGTATTTTCACAAAAGCAAGTACTTGTTGGGAACTTAATATTCAAATATTCTTTAATATTTTTTGGTAAAATGTGAACTTTAGACCAAGCATATTTAAAAGGGCCAGCTCTGGTAGCACGTACCAGTAAATCCCAGCACTCAAGAGACCAAAGCAGAAAGATCAAGACCAGCCAGAGCAACTTAATATGACTCTGTCAAAAAAAGCCCAAATAAATGAATTAAACAGGGCTGGAGCAAAAAAGTGATTCACCAGTCAGACAACCCTGAGCTTGAAGAAATTGAGAGCGCTCCACTCTGCAACATGCACAGTGAATATTTATAAACAGAAAAATGCTGAAGGAAGTAATGACTGGGAAACACGAGTGGGTTGGTTCTTTCATAGCTACTTGTAAAAGCAGAAGAGCTTGCCTTACTGTGCATGCTAAAAGTAGCCTATTTGGAGATGTGTCTATTCTCCATACTGATTTCTTGGAAAGTCAGATAAACCATTTAGTTTCAGCTTGGTGACATGAAACATTAGCATGAGGGACTCCATTTTGGCTTGCACTGTAGGAACCTAGTGCAGGAGCTCACTCCAGATTAATGACCTCCTATAAATTGTATGCAAATATGTGTTATTGGGGATGAGAAATATCTTTCCCTCATGTTGCTTCGTCCATGGCAGAAATCCGCATAAGAAAGAATAGATTAATGAGAAGAATATACACATTTTTAATATGTTTCATATCACACAGAAGTCTTTGAACAAGGACTCCACGAGAAAGGTAAATACGTATCTTTGGGCGTAGGTTTAATGAAGCAGTGACTAGCCTGGACAACGGAGGCTCAAGAGGACAATAACCTGTGGGGAACTAAGCTTGTCTGTTCATATTCTTCTCTGTGTCCCTGTGTCTTCAGAGATAAGGTGCTCTTCATCTCAGGAGCAGGGAGGAACTTCTCAAAGGAGGGGCTTCCCTCCCACGGTCTGAGTAGGGGAAGGCAAGAATGACTGACTTCTGCTGTGTTCTTAAATGCCAACATGCTGTATTTGGGATAGCACATTCTGAACCTCTCCACCACTCTAACATAATCATACCCTTAAGAAAATTATTTAACCAAAAAGAATACACAGCAGTAACAACAAACATTTAGGAAAAAAGACTGCTACAATTTAAAATGGAAAAAAAAAAATCTACTTTTTTGTTTTGTTTTCAGAGAAAATGATAGGTTTAAGACCATGCTCTGATGGGTAGAAGCTTGTTAATAGATTCAAGTGCTTTGGGGAAAAGACTGTTTCTTTTCTGCTTACCACAAAATAAATAGTTCTGCATTAGGGAATATTCCCGCTTAATGTATGAATCATCTTTGATTGGATAATATCCAAATTGTTGATTTTTAACTGTTTTGCTCTACTTGAAGGTGGAAAAATGAATTAATGTAATTTCTGTTACTATTTTAAAAGACTCTTTAAATAATGTAATTTCTGCTACTACTTTTAAAGGCTCATTGTGGGTCTAGGACCTGGATTAAAGTCCTAGACCCACATGATTGTAGAAATTGCTACTGGTACATCATGTCAATCACCAAACAAATACGCATATCGGGCTGGATGTTACATGTTGCTCAACTATAACACGTGGCATTATTTGGGAATGGAAGAATCTAAAAGGTAGGGCCTACTGGGGCATCTTTATGACACTGTAGGCATGCCCTTGAAACGCCCTTGCAGAGGACAGTGGAACCTCATCCTTTCCTCTTCTTCTGTTTGCTCCCTGGCATATGAGGTGAATAGCCTTGCTACTCAACACACTCCCGCCATGCTGTGGTCCCTCACCACAGGCCTAAAAGCAACAAGGCTAACCTATCATGAACTCGACCCTCTAAAACTCTAGAAAAAAATAACTCTTTTCTTTTTACAAGTTTATTACCTTAGGTATTTTGTTATAGTGGTGGAAAGCTGACCAACACATTCATCATTAAAGAAAAATCTGAGTACTAATCAGATAATTTGCAAATGTAAATTTCCATAATCGTTTTTCAGGAACACACTAGACATTAGCTACCATGAGTGACGATGAGTGGTGATACTATAAAAATTTTTACAACACATAAAGTAGTATTTAAGATTAGGTGAAGTGATAATTTGGTGGATTGAATATGAGTATCTCCCTCCCTTCAAAAGATTGACGTTTAATGAAATGGCAGCAGCTTTCAGAATAACACAGAAAGGTAACCTCGATTAGCTATGTGTCATTTAACAAAGATTGGCTACAGCTATGATTTAAACTTAATGTTAGAAATTGAACTGAGTGATAAAATGTAATCTGTTTTTAGAATATAAATGGCATATCTTAGCAGACTCCAAACCACAATCTTGTAAAGAATACATGAGTCTATGAGAGAACTACTAAGTTTTTTAGATTAAAATAAAGTTTTCTAGTCTTTTTATCACTGAAATTATTATGATGCAAGTAGTGACTTAAAAAAGAAAAAAGAGGGAGAAAGAAATAAAGAGACATAGAAGAACATGAGAGAAAATACAAAGCAGACTCACTACTTGGTGCCAAATTCAGTGAAATATTTTTCTTTGAGAATAAAAAAAACAAGACTATAAACATGAATAATATGTATGAAGACAAATTCTGTGAGTGCTGTCAAAGTGATAAAGCAGCTCCTATTTTCAAAATATTTTATTTGATACATTCTGTTACTTTTATACAGTTTCCAGAAAGTGAATGAATATTAATGTTTAAAATAAGAAATAAAATAATCTTAATGTATCCAAGACCACAAGGCAGTCTATGGGTGCCAAAGGCTCCAGAGTCTTACTTTATGGTCCAGGTATCCAGGTGTTATTGGATATATTTTTCGAACTGGTTTTCCAGAAGAAATGTCAGATTTGTGATGAAGATCTTGAATCTCAAGGGTCTTCTTTCTGGTAGCAGTAACATTCCTTTCTGTGATAATTGATGGAGTACCCAGAGAATTGGTCTGCTGTCTGTGGGGGATTGACAGAGAACAGCCCAGGCAGGGACATGGTCTTTGAGCTCACACTTACGAGTCCCCCCCCCAAAAAAAAATGCAGAACATCCTTAATTCTTGTATTAGAAATTTTTAAAATGTGCAGCTGTTTTGGTGTCCTTCAGTAGGAGACCATGGTGAGGCAGATGGAAAGTTGGAAAGTGCTGATAGTTCTCGTCATTTCTTTCCTCTAGTGGGGGTGTGGCTTCACTTATGGTTATCACCACCAAAGGATGAAACAGCCTTGCCTCTATGTCCCCTCATCACCCCAAGGGTTACCTTATGACTGCTCTCTGGACTCCTCCAACAGAAAGTGCGTGATTTCTATCTTAACCAAGCAAATATACCCTCACCTAATGGGCAGCATTTGAACTGACCACTGACAGAGGACTGGGTTGCTGTCTTAGTTACTTTTTCATAGCTGTCACTCAATACCTGCCATCACAAATTAAGGCAGAAAGATTTATTGCAGCTTACAATTTCAAGTCTCAGTCCATTCAAGGGTGGGCAGATGGAAAATGGTGGAATCACACGGCGGGGCTGTAGCTAGTGCTCAGGGAGACAGAGCTCCTCCCAGCATGGTGGAACAGAGAGACTGGAGGAAATGCGGAACCAGCACATGCCCCTTTGGGTCAAGCCCCAAGCTAGGCTTAACCTCCAACCCTACACAGTATCCATAGTAACATGAGGCTTTTGGGGGGCACTCCAGATCCAAACCATGACATTCCACCCCTGGCCTCCAAATTACTCATGTTTACACCCTTAAGCAAAATGTATTTAGTTCTTCTCCAAGAGATGCCAAAGTTTTAACAGTTCCAGCACTGTTAAAAAAAAAAAAAAGTCCAAGTCCAAGGTCTCCCCTGAGACACAAGGCAAACTCTCAGCTGAGCTCCTGTTAAAACCAAAGAGTTAAGCCCTTCCAATATACAAAGCCACAGGGTAAACATTTCCATTCCATAAAGGAGGAACAGGGGGATAAAAGGCAATAGGACCAAAACAATTTCTAAAGCCAGCAGGGCAAGGGTTAAGTCCTATACTCCAGCACCTTGAGTAAACTGCTGCAGAATAGGAACTCCAAAGGACTCAGGTGGCCCCACCCTTAGAGCACCCCTAGGGCTCCATCTTCTCTGTTTTGAGCTGAATCCACCCACAGCCTTTTGAAAAACTTTACTCCAACTCTGCAAGGTATTACCACATAGCTCGCACTGTAATTATGTCTTCAGAATACCATTCCACTATTCTACTAATCCAGCTGACTCCGGATGGTAGGAAATATGGTAAGACCAGTGAATTCCATGCACATGAGCCCACTGCTGCACTTCTTTGACCATAAATTGTGTCTCTTGGTCAGAAGCTATGCTGTGTGGAATACCACGCAATGGATAAGGCATTCTGTCAGTCCACGAATGGTAGTTCTGGTAGAATCATTATGTGCAGGAAAAGCAAATCCATAACTGGAATAAGTATCTACTTCTGTGAGGACAAAACACTGTCCTTTCCATGATGGGAGTGGGCCACCAGGTTGCAGGCTAATCACCACAGTTATGGTACCAATTTCTGTCTTGGTTGCTTTTTTGACACTGTGACTCAATACCTGACATTCACAAGGAATGGTGCCATATGAGGCAACCATGGTTGGCCTCAGCCGTGGTGAGGGGACGGGTGGAACGAGCATATGCCTCTCCAGGTCAAGCCCCAAGCACCTGCCCCTTCTAGCCAGGCCGCACCTGCCAACCCTACACAATATGCGTAGGAACACGCGGCTTTTGGGGAACATTCCAAATCCAAACCACAACAGTACTGCTATGAAGAACACAGGCTTTGGAGTGAGGGATGTGGGATCAGATCTCATTCTGGAAACCTGCTAGCTTGGTTAAAGAACCTCAGGCAATTTTCTCTTCTGAAAGGTAGCCCGTTATCACAGAAATAGCTTATCTGTTTTTATTATTTTAAGTGAAAAAAGTGACTCTGTGTCAGGTTCATAGAATACAGCCCAAAACGTCCCTCCAGGCAGCTCCAATGTGCCACTGCACAGAGCCCAATGCACTGTTTATTTTCTTTTCTAATAAAGCTAAAAATCACAGGATTGTTACCCAATACCCAGCAAGACCTAGATGTCTTTTAACAACACACATGATAATTCAAAATTTAGAATATTAATAATAAATCAAAAGGAATGGGCTTTACCTAAGAAACACAGCCAAGTGCTTTGAAGCTATATAAACTTGAGTTCTGACCTTAACACATTTCTTATCAGCCACAGGGCCTTGAGAAAATCATTAATATCTTTCATTTTATTTGAAAAATTAGGCAATAGTACTTACTTCATGGGTTGTCTAGATTGGATGAAGCAATACTATGAATCCTGGCTCTGACATTTACCAACTATGTGGCCCTGGGCATGTTTCTAAACTTCCCAATGCTCCAGTTTGTTCCTAGATCAGGTGGAGTTCACAGTAATCCAAATGTAGATTATTACAAGGAGTGTAAGGGTTAACTCATATTGAATAGAATGCACTTAAAACAATGGCTAGCGTGTGGAAAGTGTGTGGTAAGTGCTGGCCACTTGTTTGGTATTGCTGTGTGTTATTCAATAGTTTTATTGCTAATAACCAGAAATTGGGCTAATGAGATGACAGTGGCTGCAAACCTGGAAAAAAAAGTCTTTTCTTTTTAACAACACGGAACATGGCAGGAATATTAACTCACTACAGGTAGTGTGCTGCCTGCTGTCATTGTGGATGAGGATGACATGGACTCTGAGTGAAAAGCAAAGAAGGATGAAGTGGGCAGAGGTCCAGTAGCTGTTCTGCAAAGCACCGGCACAGTGAGAAAGCCACTCACCTGTGGCGAGCCATCTCCCACCATGGAGAGTAGCCCAGCTGCATCTCTGATGGTCACCCTCACCTTGTACTTCACAGTTCGTGAGGCACCTGTTGTCCCCTACCACCACACACCTACTCTCCCCGCATTATGCCTCTGGGGGAGGCTGGCGTGCTGAGGGCCGAGGCTTCATGCTACACTCCCTGCCCGACTCAGCCCTCTCCTTTTGCTTGGTTTTCTCTGTGATAATGGATGTTTCTCTTTATATCAGGAGCTAATTCAGAGAAGACGTTGCCATGGAAGTTGCTGGAAGTTTCCACATATTGACAGGAGAACAGCTAATTGGCCTGTCAGACCGCACAACCTCCACAGCGGTCACCTATGAAGGCACAGCAGGTGTGACTGTGTAAACCCCCACGGCCCTGCTGTTGATTCACTAAAGCAGTCAGGATGCCTCCTGACAGGACTGGATTCCAAAAAGCATGCTCCAAAGGTAGAGGCAGCTTATTAAATTTGTGTCAGGTCTACCACCTAATACCTTCTAGGTCTAGTTTAATTCTTTTCAGGCCCCTGACACATGCTAATTGGCATTACTCTGTTAGCAATCTGCTGAGAGGAGACAGCCATAGCACTTCCCGCCCCTCCTGTACCCGGCACGACAGCTCCTCATAAACACCAAATGGGATGCCTTAAACAAATGGGAAATACATGCTGAATGAGTACTTAGATGTGTTTAGACAGCTGATTCACTCCTGAATATGGCAAAACTCCTCATGTGCTCTTTTTGGGGGGGGGGGGGTGAAAGAGTGTCACAAATGGTGGGGCAGAGCAGAAAATGCTAATGGGAGTGGCTGTGTTGTACACAGGACGTGCCCCTGAGGCCTTGCCTCCCCAGAGTTCAGGACAGTGGGCAGGCTTACAGTTCCTTCTAGAGTGTCCTTCCTTCCTTCCTTCCTTCTTTCCTTCCTTCCTTCCTTCCTTCCTTCCTTCCTTCCTTTCACAAATGTTTATTATCTGAGCTGGTTCTATTCTCGGCACTGGGAAACAGCAACAACAAATACAGCAGATTAAAAACCTCTGCCTTTGGTGAACTCATGTAGTAACTGTACTGTATATATAGATACGCAAGGGACGAACACAGTGGAGAAAGATAGAACAGGGAAGGAGACTTGGGGGAGCTCAGGACTCAGGGTATTCAGCTTTGAATAACCTGTCCAGAGGATGTAACAGCAAAGCCCCAAAAAAGGCCAAGCCAGTCAGGCAGGAAGAGAACAGAGAACCAAAGGCCCTGAACAGAGTGTGCTCAGTGCATACAGAGGACGGAGGATGGCAGCACAGTGTATGTGAGAGACTTGTGGGATACAGCCAGAGGGTTGATTGGGTGGGATAAAGTCTTCCAGACCTTAGGAAAGGCTCAACCATGAATACAGAATCCCCTGTGAGTTTTTAACACAGTGAATCAGAAGCTCCAGGATGGAGCCCAGGTCTAGGTCTATTTTTGAAACCTTCATAGGTGCCTCCAGTGCAAGGTCGTGGGCTGAAAGACACTGATATAAGGTTCTACACAGAGGAGGAACATGAGCATGATTACACCTCTGAAGAGCCAGGGCCACGACGGCTACAGCTTTAAGGACCAAACCTAGCAAGGTAAGGGTGGATGCAGGGGAACCTCTCAGGCTGGGGAGAAGAAGAGGTCAGAGTCCAAGTATATGTTGAAGGCAGCCAAGGGACTCTCCCCTGTGTATTAGGGGGATAGGATGTAAGTAAAAAAGTAGTCAAGGACGACACAAATTTTGGGGTCTGAGTACTCAGAAGAATGGAGTTACCATTGGACCAAGGTGACAACAGTCATGGGGAGAACCCAGGAGGCACTTCTAGATTAAATGCAAATACCCAAATAATAGTATGGGATTTCCCCATGTACGGTAAATTGCCCCTTACCTCCCACTTGAAGCCTTTACTAATGCTTTTAAGAAACAGTAGGGGTGGAAATGAAGGGTATCGATAGTTGAATAGCTTTAAGGTGATTTGATAACAAGTAATGACACAAGTGTTCCAAGCATTATCTAGGAGTAGAGGAGGTGAATATGTAGCCAGGAAACATTCCCAGAAATGCCTCTGCCTCCATCTCCTCTAAATCTTTAGACCTTGTGGGAAGAGGCTTCATTGCTTGGCAGGAATCCTGCCACCGCCCTGAAATTCAAAAGAAGTATAGAATGCTTAATCCTGGAAGATGACACTCCCACCTCCCCCACTGTACAGTGCTTAACATTAAATACACTGAATGACAGCAGCAGGGGAGTCAGACAGACAGCTCCTCACTATTATTACAAAATCCCTACAGAGCAACATCTGAGTCTGGTTCTTCAGAAAGCAAAACAAAACAAAACAAAAAACCCTTCAGTCCACTGTATGGAATTGTATTGTTTATAATGTCATTTTCAAAAACACTTCCAAATTTTTAAGATGCTGTTGAACAATGAAACAAGAAAAAATTTAATAACACATTTGTCATTCAAATCACTGTATATCATAGCTAATTAAGGTCCTCATTACAAATTATATATAATAATCAATGATATGCTTTGCCAATTGAATTCTTTTTTAAGTCAGATTTATTAACACAAATGGCGTCTGACAATCTTGGCCTGAGATGAAGCACTGTATTTCCTTTGGGTTCTGGGGAAAAGTCAAAGTTATTATAAATGGTTGCTCAGGGGAGATATTTGCTATTTGAAATAGGTCAGATTGAGAGCAGAAGGCTTCCCTGAGGTTATAATTAAGTATGAATATTAAAAATTTGAGAATAAAAATAAACAACTTTTTTGGTTTTCACATCACGGATATTTCATTGTCTTCCCACCTCAGGCAAGACACTTTTCTTGGAAAAAGGAAGAGAGGTGAAAGAATAGACTTTTTTGTGAATGTGCAGTAGCTTTCCAAGCATAGATTTTTGAGAAAGATTTACTCAAGCACAAATACTTTGGAGAAGTATTCAACCAGGAAGATTAGGCCGAAGAATGCACACAAATGCTCAATATGTAGACTGATTGTTGGGATTTAATTCTTTGGGTCACTCTGATAATTTTTTTCTTTGTAAATCACATTTTTGTGTCTCTTCCCACTTGAATTATTCACTGTTATAAAATCAGCTTAGTCAAGTCAATATCTGGGCTAGCAATGTAAATTTAATTACAACGAGGCTTGGGTAAACATTGGTTGTAAGATATTTCTTGGTCTATAGAGTGATAACTGAGTTAAGTAGGATTATTTCATCATTATCATGTTAAGCCCACATTGTTACACAAGAGAAGTTATTAATTCTCTTTTTAGCCTCACAAAATACACTATAAGCATTTACATGAGGTAATTTATTGTTTCCTCTTTAAAGAGTTATAAAATAGAAATACTGTGTAGCTACTCTTTCAGTGCAGAGAGAGAGGTGAGGGAAATCTGATATGAGGAAGCTTCATGTTGGACCTCATCTGGAGGTCTAGTGATCAAACCACTGAAGGGTCTCATTATATGGCAGTTCTATGGAAGCTGGTGCCTGGGTTTCCTGACAGCGACTTTGGCTGGATCCCCACAGACCTGGAGAACATTTACCATGTCTGCATGTCTAGTTGTGGAAACCAAATGGGATCTTCCTATGCTTAGGGTCACCCATGAGGTCTCCACGAAGGCATGACTTCTTCTAGGAAATTTTCCTTGACCTCTTTGTCTGGGGTATTTCTATACCAGGGCACCTACCCCACGGCAAAATTATATTTCTGCCTTTCGTGGAAACCAAAAAGCAGCGGTTTGTCACTGATCTTTAAGTTGGGTCAGAAAGAGGAAGTGTAAAGAAAAACAGAAGATAAAATCCAGCATTGAATGAGGACGGACCACAGAAGAGTGACCTGCCAGGGTGTGAGGAGAGTAGAAACTTGAAAACAAAGAAAAATCAAAGTGGGAAGAACAAAAGTTAAGAGGCCAGCCTGAGATACCATTAAAAAAAAAGGCCAACAAGGACCTGGGACATGGGCAAACATGGGCAAAGCCTACTTAAAGGAAGTTTAAAAAAAGTTTTTATAACAGTGTAGACAAGACTGAGCTATACACCCAGACAAAAACAAACTCAAATCCTGACTCATTTTACTATAGGTCGTTTTAGGTGTATGACTTAACATATCTAAATTTCAGTTCCTCCATCTGAAAAATGGACATAAAAATAATAACCTTCTTAGAAATGGAATGAAATATATAAAGCTGTGAGTATGGCAATTGTATATAATAAATGAAAATACAGTTCTTGTTCTTTCTCATGACATGCTAGGACATACTTAGAAGGCTTCTCATACTTGATGGAAGTAAGCAATGGAGCTATAAATTTAGACAAGGATTATGTTAAACATTAAGATCCCTTTCTCTATTAGATTAGATCAGCAACAGAATTTTAAGTAGAATGCCTGATACTCATTTCAGATACTCTTCAGCCGCTTCTTCTACCTCCCTAAAGTTCTGGCTTTTTGAAGGCATCTCAAACAAGGTAGTATTCAAGGCATTTATGGGATGATTACCTACTATTCCAGTCTGTGCCAGACTAACCCACAGCAAGGTGGTTGCCAATTATCCTCCCTAAAGTCACAAGCAGGTAAATCAACTCTAAATTCCTTTTGAATTGCTTTAGGTTTCCTTGATTACTTTATTTGTAACCTAATGTCCTTTAAGAAAACAGCATACACATTGCATATCATTTATGTCTGCCAGAGTATCCAGCAATTCTCAGTCACCTGCTCTTGGGCACTACTGGTCATTCGTCACCAAAGCAATGATCCTGCATTTGATGATTCTATGACACCAATATTTTACAGACACTACAAAATTCTCTAAAAATATATTCAATATTTCGTTAACATATTATCTTATAGAGAAGCTAAATCAACAAGCTAATGGGGCTAGCTTATGAAATAACTTTAAAAGGATATTGGCTGCAGAAAAATCTCCACAAGGTCTAAACTGTCTGTCACTTTTCTGGAAATTTAAAATAAATTCTCTAACCTCCTTCAATCAGTATTTTTTTACCCTATAAGTTGTGGTCATTCTTTAATATTGAAATGTTTTAAATATTTATCATTTAAATACTTAGATATATAACATAATAATAAAAACATATTTATTACTTATTTTGCACATTAAGCAATTTCATGTGTGAAGTACAAGCTGACTAAAAAGAGCCAACGAGCTGGAGGCCTGGCCCGTCACATCCATATCTTCCCAAGTAAGTTCCCAATTTTGACTCTTATGATACACTGTGATGACAAAATCATATCATCTGTGTTATGGCTTATGAGCTCCTGGCCTTCCATACCTCTTCTCCCCAGACTTGCTGCGAGCAACCATTCACTCTCATTCTTACATTTACAGAAGCCTACTTATGCCTCACGTCTGCCAAAGTCACTCTGTTGATAAAACACCTATGTTGAAAGATATTTTTAAAGTGATTATCATGACAAACACAACTTATTAGCTGAATTGCCTAGGAAAATTCATTTTATCCCTTTTGAGATTCTCTTCTCATCTGTAACAGGGTAATATTTCCTATCTTTCAATGCTGCTGTTATGTGGAAGAAAAGCAAATAAACACTACTTTTCACAATATGCTTAGCACATGCTTCATGAAGTCATCGTAAATGCTGTTTGTATATTTCACAGTTTACAAAGGGGTATTTATCTGCATTGTTTACTCTGATCCCTAATGTAAAAGGCCTACCCTCTCCTGAATCTCTGCAAGAAACGGTGGTCCCTTAAACAGTCCTCTAAATTATTTAAGACATTATTATAAGGGTTGTTCTTTTTATATATTGGAATCTAAAAATATTTACAAATATATTAATCATCATCTTTCCAAACTACCTCCCATATTACAACAAATAATAACCACAGGTATGGGAGCTGGCACTCTGGCAGGATGAGAAAACCTTAAGTGTTTTGTTTTAAACATATTACTCTGATGTACTAAAAAAACAAGCTTGGATCTCTGTTTATAAAATCTGCATTCACACATCCTTAGAACATATCCTCACTTTACTATAATCTAATTAGATTGGAAGGCTTCAAAGCTCACTGTTACAAAACTGATCTGGTAGAGTTGCTTTCAACTAAAAATAGCTTTTAAAAAATGAAAGAATCAGGGATTTAGTCATTTCAAAGTAATTTCAGATTTGATAATTTAGAAAAACATATCTACAAATTAGGGTTTAGTGTCATTACACTGATCTTTTAATATTTTTAGTTTCTTTTTGGTATACTAGAATTTTTTAGAGGACTAAGATTCATCTTTTTATCAATAAATCCATTATCAAGTAAGAGTAATACATTTTAACATAGCCAGAAACACAAAATTTGTGTTATTTCTACTTCGGGATGTGTTTCATCAATGTAGGTAAACTCTTGAATTACTTAGTAATTAAAAATAAATAAATAAACTGGGCAGGCTCTACCCAAAACTTGCTCAAAGTCTCCGGTTCAGAGTCTGCTGATAACCTGCATTCACTCTATTTTTCCAAGACTCTTGAGAAGACTAGTTTTGGACCTACTGCTAGGTCACATGCCACGGGCAGGTGGCAACAGCCAAGCAGCAGTTATGGCAAAGGAAAAGCTAGTGATACTGAAAGATGCTTGGGTTGTATACTGTTTTAACAGGGATTAGCAGAATCATCTATAATCAAATGTCTTTGCAGAAATGGACAGAGCTTGTCTTCTTACGGAGGCAGCTTTTTCCGAGTCTCCAACCCCCAACACTATGTAATGAAAAATACTGTGTGGCTTAGCAGAATAACCCAGTTACATAAACCCACATTATTACTTGCAAGAAAATCATATAAAGTTTCGAGTGAGACAAATTTATAAAGCACAATTTAATTTTGCTCTTATATTTAAAACACATGAGATGAAGCTACTAAAAAATTGATACAGCTAAGAACTTAGAACTCCACTCTAATATCCAGTTCCATGCCCTTTTTAAAAACCATTATGCCTTTCTAATTTTGCTCAAAATACAGCTTCACTTTCAGTATTTTGGATGTTTTTCTATTTTCTTTTGCATTAATTCTAAGTATCGTGGCTTTTCCGTCAGCTCATCCTTCAGCCAGAGTATATTAGGGCAACATATGAACCTGCCACCACTCTTGTAGCATTGTGCATTTTTCTGCGTTAAGTACAAAGTGATTTCCTAGGGGCAAGGCTTGGAGGACCTGAGAGATCTCATCTAGAAAAGACTCATTCCTTTGCAACTCCCTCACCTGGGGTTTTGGAAGACAGCAGTCTGGCTCCTCCATACTCCCAAACTCAACAGTGCTCATGTTCCCTATAGGCAGGCCTTCTCACTGCCCAGAGTTTTAGTAGTTTAGGTTTTAATGAGTGTCCAGATCATCTGTGTGATCCTAAGCAAATCGCAACTCTTCAATCTGTTTTTTCTAAATATGAAGGAAAAAAGATGACTTCCAAAGTCACAAAAATCAAAGACCTCTAATTATTTATACAGCAATAACTGAAATAACATGCTTGCTTTTAAAATTTGATGGATCTCATCTAAAGGGCAAGGTTTGTGGCTAAGGCAGAGCAAGCAATGTTGAACCCCATCCAGTCAGGAATTTCCGGTGCTATCGAGCAGTCTACATCTTATTCCCTAAAAGAGCCTGCTTGGTCACTTGCTCCCTTGACCAGTCTACCACAGAGCACTTCACGGCACTTAGGGAGCTCTGTTGCTGTTTTTACTGACACTGTTCTCAGAAAACTGCTGTTGCTGAAGACAGTGGTTCATCTTCTATCCCCATGTACTTCTCCATGGTATCACCACTGCACACACTTAGCTCTTAAAAAAAAAAAATAGAACACCTCTCTGGGCCTCAGGATAATGTATTTTTGATTCTCCTTTGCCATTTGTTGATCACTCATCTGATTGCCCGGTTCCTTCTCCCTACCGCTCCCCCTTCAAAGCTCATTCTTTTGGACCTCTTCTCTGAGGGGAGAATAAGGAACTTGGGCTACCCTTAACCCATCATAAACTCACCATTCAACCCCCACAATCCCCTCTGGACCTCATTCATACCTGAGAAAGGGGAAGGGACTGGAATTGATGACCAAGACTGACCCCATGAGCTGACGCTACACTAGTACACTCTGATCTTATCTGTTTTCCATCAGTATGTTATGGACTCAGAAAGCCACTTAATACTGTGATGAAGCAAAGGCCATTAGGAAATCAACAATTTCAGTATGACAAGGAATCTTAAACATTACATCTCTGAAATCTTCATTTTATGCCTGAGAAAACCTACATCCAGAGTAAGTACTCTGTCACCTGCCTCATGGCAGAGGTAGGTGATAGGAGATAACAAGGAAGTCTTCCAGATGCTCACTTGTTGCAAAATTGGGATTTAAGTGTCTTCCAAACCTGGTTGAAGTGCTTAATGATATGAATCTAGAAAGTGATGCAGACAGCATAAATTGGTCCAGAACACATTAAAAACCTTGTTCTCCCTATGAAAGATAAATTCTCTATTACGCACAAGAATTTTGGAAAGATATCTGCTATAGTCAGTGCTTTATACAAAATAGCACAATTAGGTCACATAAGACATCTTAAATTTACATTTTTAAATAGCCAAATAAAACAAAACATCAAGTCACAAGAAACATATATTTATACTAATTTAAATATCCATAGTAATTCATATAAGATTTACATATACACAAGCATATGAACAAATAACTTGCCAGAACAAAAGTTTAAGAAGTTACTCAGACATTTTGGTGTTGACACATATTTTTGACAACAGACTTTAAATCTTCAGTGAGATCTTTAAAGGATATAGAATGGAGAAAATAAACAAAAATGACAAGACAGGCAAACAAGTGTGTACTTTTCTTTCACTATTTACTTAATGCTATGTAGGTAGTATTATGCAGTAAATTTTATTAGCGCATTTAATTCACTCTCATCTGAAGTGATGATTTTGCCTAACTCCAAAACCTAATTTTATGCTTTACAAAAACTTGTTTCTTTCCTTCTGCATCTTTTAAAGCCAAAATAGGTTACTAATGCTTTTCTTTAACTCAATTTTGATCCTTGTAAGTTAGCAAAGTCTATTTTCAAAAATAGTGACACAAAGATTTTTTTCTCTCAAGAGTACTGAATAAAGTGATGTCAGTCTTGTTATTTTGGGGTCAACTCTGAAGTTACCAACAATGCTAATGATTAAGATGCTGTGACCCAGAACCTAACCTATTGAAAAACAGCCCCATCTGAAATGGAGGAATTAAACTGCTTTACCTCATTTCCTATCAACCCTCCCAACAGTCTATTTTGTTTCACCTCAACAAACAAAACAACACAATTTCTGTCCTGCTATTTATTTTGCAGAGCGCACAGTTAAATGTGGGAAGATTATAGTGTGACATTGCACAAACACAGGCACACGACTAGGAGGGTGCAACGAAAGGTGTGTCTGAGAACACTGAATTGACGGAATCTGAGTCGGATTTCACCCTTGAGGACTTCAAGATGCCCTCAGCCGTACCTGGCTCACTGGGAAAGAGCCTCATTTTGCCGTTCTGCCCTGTTGCAGTCTCCTTCAGGGGCTCCAGAAACACCACTCTTTTACCTGCTCCGGCCTTCCGCTCCTCAGTGGCGGCATCCCCAGTAGGGCCTGGGCTGAGAATAGATGAATGGGCATCACTTTGGTTAAGCATGTTTTTCTGTCTCTTGGGTTTACACTTACAGGGACAGGGTGTCAGATAGAGGTACAAAAGTACCAGAACAATACTGGCCACACAGGCTGCAAGAGTGGTAAAAGCTGTGTTAAATGCCTCATGAGCATGCGACCTGTTTACAGTGAAATTGCTCACGTTTATTGTGACATCCACGGTTTCATTTAACAGGCGTTGCCTATTCATTGCAATACAAGAATACACTCCAGCATCCTCAAAACGAGGGCTTTCTATAACCAGAGTTCCATTGGAAAACACACGGAAGTTCTCCATCTCTTTATTCGGCTCCAGCAATCTGTTATCTGGGCCAACCCAGATGAAATCCGTGTTTTCATTACCAGTCTTGCTGTCACAATGGACAATCAGCCTTTCCCCGACCTGAGCCTCATGAACAAAACCAAGCGCACGGAAGGAACCGTTGATGATGCTGTCAGAGCAATTCATAAAGCTATCCTGGAGCAGAAGCAGCTGATGGGACTGCCTGGAGCCAGACCACAGGCGACATGTGTAATCGTCCTTAAAATCCATCACCGAGCTAAAGTGCCTCCGATACCAAAAGATCAGCAGTGAGTACAGGGAACAGTCACATACAAATGGGTTTCCATGAAGGTAGATGCCCCTCAGCTGTTTTCCTGGCACTAAATTTATACGGTGCATTGGTAAGGAAGGGATTCGGTTATAAGAAACATCTAAAAACATCAGTCCTGCCAGCTTGAACCTCCCTACATACAAATCCATGGGGAGCTGTGTGAGAAAGTTTCCACTTAAGTAGAGTTTCTGCAACTGGGAAAGCCCTCCAAACGCTGATGGATCGAGATAGGAAATGTGGTTGTTGTAAAGCAGGAGAACTTCCAGAACCTTCAACTCTTGGAACACGGCACTTTTTACAGTCTTCAGCTTATTGGATGATAAGTCCAGACACTTCAAATTTGGAGTTGTGGAAAAACTGCCCGTGGAAATACTGGTGATGTTGTTATGACGAATAGTGAGGGTGGTCAGCTTGACAAACGATACGGGCATCCACTCAGAATCCAGAAGCCCAATTCTGTTATAGCTCAGATCCAGTCTCTTCATCAGTCTGAAAAGGTTCCCAGGCACCTTGGACAGGTTTCTACTGGTGCAGCTGACGATATCAGTGGCACAGATGCAAGCGGTGGGACACACTCCAGAGGTGCCAGGGCTCACAGTCACAGTGATCACCAACAAACACAGCAGTTCTCTGCAACGCGGTCTGACAACTCCAGGCAGGGTGGGCACTGCGTGTAACCGTAAAGACATTATGGTCGCCTCTGAGTCTCTTCCAGGAGCTTTCCCACTAGCTCAGTCTCCCAACGGTCTATCTGGTAAACGATATTTAAAAGGAGGGGGGAAACATAAATTAATCATCATTGGTTAACCCTTTACACAGTCATACAATATTTTGTTTGCAATAACTTTTGAAATGTTTCAACTCTATGTTGCCCGCTTTAAACTGCTAAATATATTTTTCTTTTTTTATGCTACTCTTGCTTTTTGCAAGCACATTTTCTCAATACATCTGTCCCACTACCACAAACTCAATTTTTAAAAACGTGCATCCTGCGTTGTTTTCTTTAAACTCCAACAGACATCAAAATAGACAAACGTATCCCATAACCAATGAAAAGGAAATACTTAGCAAGCCACCCTTCCAAAGGCAACCCACAGAGCTGGAAAGCTTCACGTGCTACGTGGATGGGCCGCCAACGGCGGCGTCTTCCGAAGGTCAGTGCGTCTGTCCGTCCGTGTCGGTCCCGCTCGCGCCGTCCGAGCTCCTTTCCCTCTCGCTCCCGGCGGGCGGCAGCCTCTCAACTTTGGGGAGTTTCAGGCAGCCGCGGCGGCCCCAGCCAGCCGGGCGCAGCGATCCTCCCGGCACCTGGCTCTCCGGGCTCGGCTCGAGCGCTGCTGAAGGTACCGTGGGGCGCTCCGGCTCCCAGGCCGAGTCCGAGGGGCGGGGGCGGGGGCGGGGGCGCGGGCGGAGGGCCGGCCCCGCCTTCCCCGCTCGGGCGCCGCCGGGCCCGGGTCCCCGTGCCCTCAGTCCGGGCTTAATCCTCCCCGCGCACCGGGGTCGGGCGCGGGGAGGACAGCGGAGCCGCCCGGCGCGTCCTCCTGCGGGCGGGAACCAGCGCCAAAGCTGCCGGAGGGGCCCGGCGGGCGCTCGGCCGGGGGCGCTCGGCGGGAGGCGCGCGGCGCGGCAGGGGGCGGAGGCGCAGCCAATGGGAGAGGCGGCCGGCGCCCCTCCTGGCCCCTCCCGTCGGCCCCGGAGCGGCCCCGCCCCCCGCGCGGCTTCTCCCGCGGCGGGGGTCCGCACCCGAGGTCCCGACCCGCGCCCCAGGGTGAGGACGCGCCCGCCCGCTCCTGCCGACCGCGCCGGTTCGCCCAGCCCCACGCGGGTGGCGGGGGGTCGCGGAGGCTCGGGGAGACGCCCAGACCTGCAGGGAGGGGTCGCCGCTCGGGGACCCCCTTCGCGGCGGGCGCGCAGGCGGCGTCGCACTCCGCCCCGCCCGTCAGCGCGTTCCCGGGCGCCTTTGCGCTCTGCTTCCGGGCGCGGGGCTGGGGGCTCGGTGGGCCCGCGGGCGGCGGGCTCCAGAGGCTTACCGCACACAGCGGCGCCGCCCACCTGGCCCCGCGGGGAGCGGAGCGGGCACGGTTCCCCGGCGGGGCTGGGCGGGCTGGGGAAGCAGCTGAGAAGGCGCGGTGGGACTCGCCTCACCTCGCAGCAAAGTTCGTCCTTTCCTGAGTGGGCGATCCCGGCGACGGCGGTTCCCGAAGCCGGAGGGCGGGAAAGGCCTGGAGCCGGCCTTCCGGCTGGAGTGCAAAGATAAGGGTATTAACCTTACAATTCTCAGACCGTTGTGTTTGTTTGGCAAAAGTGCTGGCGGCTCCTGCCGGACCAGACGGAGCCCTGAGGCGGCGTCCACGCGGAGGGACTTTGCCCCTCCGCGGAGGCAGGTGGCACGGGAAGTGGACGCTGAGCGAAGCTGTGTATAAAGAGGGCGAGACGATGAGACTGATGAGCTTTTCAATGAAAAACCCATTTTTGTTTAAGATTTGACTGAGCCAAATAACCCATTTGGCCATTACAGCCGGATAAAAGAAGTAAATTACCGAGCCAGCAGCAGATATTAGCCAAAAAGATAGGGAAACCAACCGAGAGGAAGCCTGAACTGAGAAAAACACGTAAAGCAGGGCACGTAACTTGAAATGTTACTTAAATAAAAATTATCTCGGTGGCAAGCAGTTCTCTTGCCCTACCCCCTTCCCCCCCCCCCCCCCCCCCCCCCCCCCCCCCCCCCCCCCACACACACACACACAATGCTGGAACAACCTGTAAATTAGGGAACGTATGTGAGTGAGCAAATGTATTGATGTATTTCAGTGCGGCTCTGATCTGTTAGGCTAGTGCCTCACGTCCGTGGAATTGCGTGCATCATTAACTCCAGCTTGTGGAGGAAACTCAGAATAGCTCTCCGTAAGCAGGACGTGTTCAGGCAACTCGGTTCAGTGACATGAGCCGTTTTTTTCATCACAAAAACGAAGCCTGACAAGTGTCACAAAAGCATTCTTCACTTCAGGGTTGAGGCAGAGGTTGAGATTTTCTCTCAGACCATACCTCCTGGGGTTCTCAAATAACTTGCTCTCTAGAACTTCATTTTTACAGGATTAGAATGGTTAACACAGAGAAACAGAAAATAACTGGGAAATACTTTTTTAGTGACTAATGAATGGCCAAGTATTTGCATTAATTTACTAAGTAACATCCTGTCCAGAGGAACCCTGGAAGGCAGAAGACTCCTGTATAACACAAAATACTCTAAAAAGAATAAGTGACGTTAAAAAATGGGAAAAGGTTATGTTACCATAGCTGTAGGCTTATAGAAGTGGCAGCGCAGCATAAATAAACTCAAAATCCACCAACAAGACTGTTTAACCATTTGGAGACCTGATTATGAGGTGGACTGCTCACATTTGTCAAGAAGAGACACATAAAAAAGATGGGTTTACTTGGTCAAAGAACAGAAAGCTGATTTGACCTTATTGTGTGGCCTTGATTTGTGGACAATAATGCTTTTTGGGTATCCTTTTGGTTTTTTTTCATCTTTGATCTCCTGTACGAGTCCATTTTCTGTTGCTATAACAAAATACCTGGTGTTAGATAATTTATATGAAGAAGAAAGGTTTATTGAGCTCCCACTTTTGGAGGCTCAAAGTCCAAGGTCAGTTGGCCTCATCTGTTTAGTCTCTGGGGGATGTGCTTTGCTGCACCCTATGTGGTAGGTGACATCACGCCGACAATGAAGGAAGGATTGTGACAGGGAGAAAGCACCTGGTGGAACCGGAAGCCAGAAAGTTTCAGGGCCAGGCTTATTTCTTTTCTAATTATACTCTAGCAACTAGGGTCCGTTGATAGCTACATTAATCCATTCAGAGGATGATGCCTCCAAGTGCAGTTACCTTGCATTATGCCCCAGGTCTTTAAGGTCCTCACTTCATACCACCATACTGAGAACCAAAGCATGCAGCACATGAACTTCTGGGGTATACACTCAAACTTTGTCTTATCTGTGGCACCCTGTTTCCACTAAAATTGGTATGTCTGATCTGAGCCTTGCCAGTTGTTTGCCCTTGATTTATTATTATAATGAAAAAAATGTTAAAGAAAGCTTTAATATTTACATTATGTCCCTTAACTATATTGTGTATTGCACATATAGTCCAAGACAGTTTGTCTTAAAAAAAGGAAGGGCCAAAAAATGGAAGGCCTGAATTTGGAATACCTGCTCCAAAAGGTAGCGTCCAGATCCCATGAGGGCAGCAATTTTATCTGTATTTTTTTCTATTTGATGCCCAGTTCCTAGAATCTTGCTTGACACTTGACCTGGAATAGGTTCATTCAAATGAAATGATTAATGAGGAATCTATTCTAGGCAGTTAAGGCGTGTTTTGCCCCACTCGAGTCTCCCAGTTGGCATCTTAACCCTTAAACCTTGTAAAGCTCGTCTGAACGGAGAAAAAAGGAAATGAGTCTTATCAGCATCATTTTAGTACTGGGTCCAGGCGTGTCTGAAAGCCACTGTGTTTGTAAATTACATCCTCTACCTCCCCCTCTTTTTCCTTAACTGAATTTGAGTTTCTTTGTTACTGATGATAGTTGGAGTCCTGATACGTGTGGGACATTAATATCCATGTATATAGTGGCCATGATTGTGTGTCAGACCCTGAGCTCTTGTGCTTTCTGTGCATTATTTCATTTATTTCACACCTACCCCATGGCATAATATAATTGTATAAGCCAGATGGTAAACAACTGTGTTCCAGACTGCTTGAAAATAGAATGAGTGAAAATGATCTTGAGGTTTCGTTTGAAGGATTTAGATTAAACAGATGTTTCTGCCCGGGTGGCACCAGCCTGGAATGGGTACCAATACAGATGGTTGAGTTGCCTTCTCAGGAATTTAAAATAGGACAGACAGATATTCTTCTGCCCTCTTCTACATGGTATAATCTATTAGCATTGACCATCAGATATAATGTAAAGTGGCCGGGTGCTTGACTTGATTTGAATCTGATATGCTAAAACAGTAGACATCACGTGAGTGTCTTTCTGAGTTTAGAAGTAATTTCTGCCTGGAGGCAATGATTTGAGTAGGTGAAATCTCAGGAGTTCTAATAACCCTATGATTTCCAGAATTTCTCAGGTTATATTCCCAGGCTTAAGAAATTAGATATGAGACAAATTGTTACAGCACCAGTCTGATGATTCTGGGTCATTTTTACTAATAATTGACATTTTATCTTAGGAAGGGCTTTCATATTCTTTTTCATATTAGATACTTCAGGTGTCCTACAATCCAGTATAATTTTGACATCAGTAGATATCTATTGCTTTTTTTGTTGTTGTTGTTAAATGTGGAGACATACTGGGGTTCTTTGGAGATGGTGCTCTCTAGAGTCCTGAGCTCGGCACACAAGAATTTCTTGTGGAGATCTTCTCATGGTGATGGGTACACTCTTAGTGGAGCTTTTACAGCGTGACCTACACCTTGGGCCACAGGAAAGACATGGCTTCACTCACCAGCTCTGAAAACACACCCAGTTCCTACAGCAACTGTCCTTGGTTTGCTTCAGTAGTTTTTTGTAAATGGCTCCAATTTTTCATGGAACCTCCATCTGATATCTCTCGCTGTATGGAGACATATTTTCAGGAAACCCAGACTCTAGGCCCTGTGCTCTCTGAATTCCGGGAGGCACATGCCAAAGTACAGTTTACTTCTTTGGAATCTCCCTTTGCTGGGTAGAAATGTAGGGATGGGGAGAGCCCACAATGGAGCAGCCCTTTAAGCCATTCTTACCCATTGTATTTATTTGCTTCTTATCTTCATTAACACAGGCTGAGGGGGAGGGAGCGAGGGAAGGGGAGAGAGAGAGAGAGAGAGAGAGAGAGAGAGAGAGAGTTAATGTTGGTGAGATAAATTTCCATAGCATAGAACCCACAGTTTTAAAATGTAATTCAGTGACTTTTAGTATACTCAAAATATTGTGCAGCCATTGCCTCTGTCTAAAGTTGATCATTTTCATTAACACCAGAAGAAGCCCCATGTCTGGTAAATCATTCCCAGGCCCCTTCCTCTCAGCCTGTGGTCAGCACCAATTTACTCTGTCTCTATGGATTTTCCTATTCAGGACATTTACATAAGTGGAATTATACAATATGTGGTCTTTGCATCTGTATTTCCTAATCAGTTCTAGATTTAAGTAGGGTTTTCAGCTTAGGGAGGCAGAGCCAGTGGTGACCATCCTGTTGAAATCCTTGCATAGTTGGTTTACCTGCACTTGAACTTAGAATGTGGCAGCAGGGTCCAAAGTCCCATTTACCCAGAGTCTTCAGTTAAAAATACATCAGACCCCTGTGTGATTATAGAAACCTATCAATACAATGAGGTAGAGAGATTCAAAATCTAGTATTGATTAAAAAATTCTTTATTCTTTTGATTATCCCCAAGAGTTAGCCGAGGATATGACCATTGATGATTTTTAAACAACAGATTAGCCTGATTTTTAAAAATATTATGTATTCATTGCTGTTACCTATGCCAGAAACAAAAATGATTAGAAAACAAGTTCTATCCAATTAAGCAGGTCTCGTTTAGTCTCTTCAACTGAGTCAGTTATTGTTACACTCTTCTCCCAGGCTGTACCTCTTTCCTTGCAGTAAATAAGATCAGTCCCATTGTCTCTTCAGGAAAAACAGCTTAAGTTCTGTAAAGCTGAGAGCCTGCTTTAATATATTTAATATTCAGTTATGATTCAGTGTCTCATAGCAGCATTGTTTCTAGCAGAAAAATAAGTTGCCACATTCTTAATGTGCAATAGGGTTATGGATAAATAAATGTACTTCTACGGGAGTCATATTGCTCACCATCCATAGTTGAGATCCTCTCCCGACAACTGAGAGTCATCTCTCTGGGTACATCCTTAGGACAGCTCTGCCCTGCTGCTTCATTGAGGAACAAAAATTAAAAAAAAATATTTCCCCAAATTTGAAAAGTACTATGTATTTATTTTAGAAAACTGGAATATATAGAAAAAATGGAAAAAATTAGAGAATACCATTCACACTCATTATCTCACCGGTACATGATAACTTCTGTTCAAAGAATAAATTCATTCAAGTGAGAAACCTAAGAAGCTGGCAAAAGGCTGATTTTTTTTTCTTTGTCATAACTGTGTAAAAAAAGAAACAAATAGATTTTTTTTTCTTTAATACTCTAGAATTCTCAGCCTAAGGAGTGAAATACACAGATGAGAATTTGCTTTAAGGAACTGTGTTGACATCATGCACCTCGTATTATGGAGTCTCTTAAGATTTTGGCTGTAAGTGGTAT
Organism: Ctenodactylus gundi; assembly: GCA_004027205.1. NCBI lineage: Eukaryota > Metazoa > Chordata > Mammalia > Rodentia > Ctenodactylidae > Ctenodactylus > Ctenodactylus gundi. Next base: position 124,420 of record PVKB01004269.1, on the reverse strand, counting down.
GAACTCTAATTTTCATTTTGTTCATTATTAGCTTCAAGAGATTGCATATTGAGTTCCTAAATGTTATCATATCTGTCACAACTTGAGTTAATTTTAGATCTCTGAAAAATACAAAGATTAGCTACCAAACCCAGTTTAGAGAACTATGTTAAACATTCAAACTCCTGTTTTATGTCTTTTAAAAGTTCGATTTCCTCTAGTAGTAGTTGATTTATAATAGCTTTATACAGGTGAATTTGATTGTTTAAAGTAACCTCCAATGTGAAGCAACCATTATTCATCTACCAACAGGAACATAAAATAATGTAAAATTGAGAGAGAAAAGAATAAACCCCATCATACGGCAAACACTGCTGCAATAACGTAATGAGTGTTGCAGTGGATGCTCCATGGTGACTTCTTGTTGAACACTGACCTTTCAGTTTGTGGTAGTGAAAAGAAACATCACATTAGTATAAGAAAAAGCCAGAAGTACTTTTGCAAAGATCACAGAAAGTGTTCTTGATAATACTTGTTGCAGTTTCACTATATGCCAAGCTTCTCATTTAATTTCTACAAAGACCCTAAAAAATGGCAGTTAGCATCTCCATTTTATAATGAGGGCCATTGGGCTTGGCCGGTGATATAATGTGCCTGACATACGATCTCTCACCAGGGTCTCTCTTGCTGGAGTCTCGTGCTAAATCATTAGCTCTGATACTTCCTATTTAGGGAGTAGCAGGGTCAGCCATAATTTAAATTCCATTCAGCAAATACTGTTAGTCTTGGCCACTCTCCCAGAGCCGTAATATGGTTGCTTTCCTCTAGGAATTTATAGTGTGATTAGATATAAACATAGGATATAAGGCAGTATAGAATTCAATTCCCAATTGAATATAACTAAGGCTAAAATATTTGCAACATAACGTATATACTTTGGCTATTGAAAAATTCTTAATGCATGCTTAATTGTAAATCTTACTCATTTTGTTGACTAAATACCTAAATCAAAAAAGTGAATTGCAGAACAAAATGATTAAGGGAAACTATTGAATGGGATTATGTCTTAGAATTAAGCAACAACAGCATTAACTTTATGATTGATTCATCTTCTTTATAACATTAACAATAAAGAATTATAAGCAAAGAAAGTAGTATCTCCCTGCAGGACTGTACCAAGGGCCTAACACACACTCTAGTTAAATGCCAAATGGCAATGTGTAAAACAAAAGTGGTAATATAGAAAATAGGTATTGGACAAAGAATCATATTGATCCTAGATCCTATTTTGATCCTAGAACGTCTTAGGTAATTCCCATTTGTAAAATGGCACCATGGTACCACAAAATGCACTTTTTATTTAATGAGTTTGGCTGAGAAGAGACGTGTGAAGAATGTTTTGGAAACCATAGAGCTGTGTCAGAGTCTTGCCTTGTTGCCCTTGTGCTTTGGATGTGGTCTGACACAGCACAGATGTTTAATATATGTGTGTGGAACCCAATGGATAGGTTTGTATACAAAATGAACAGAGCTGGAGAGGTGTCTCACCACAATATGTTTATACTAATTATGTGGTTCCCCTGAATCCTGCTGTACCAGAGGACAGCAGGTCCTCATTTGGCTTAGCTCTGCCTAATGCTCTGTGGTCTCTCTCTCTCTCTCTCTCTCTCTCTCTCTCTCTCTCTCTCTCTCTCTCTCTCTCTCCAGACCAGAATAATTCTCTGTGCAGCATGCCTGGGCATCTCAGAGCCCCTAGGGCCTTGAAGATGGCATGTTGTGTGAACATTGTGGGTAGAGACCGTTAGATAGGGATGGACATAGGTAGTCTTAGTACACACTGGAGAGTACTCAAAGGACTTGGAACTACAGGAAAAAGCAACATGAAACAAAAACATTAGCAATAACTCTGTTCAGAAAGCAGTTTGACATGTTGCTACTTGCCTTGTACATTGTGATAAAAATATATGGTAGGAAACTGATGTAGGTTCCCTTGGCAGCTACTGTGTAGAAGAGGTCAGGTGCAAATCTGAACGAGTGCTGGAGGATGAGTGTGCTCACTGACATTTCCAACTTTATGGGAACAGAAAATGATAGAAAACATGCTGTTTATGGCAATTCTCCACATTTATCTCAAAATAATATTTTCTAATCACTCAGTTATACTTTTTTAAATGATTGGATATCTAAATTCCTTCTCTTCTAAATTACCTTGCTGGGAAGGCACTAAGAACCTTGGCTCCCTAGCTCTATCATTGAGAAGCATAATGTCTATTTACTGAGCGGATATTAAAATATTTTATGGCTGGTTTGGGAAAATCTAGCATTTAGGGTACTCCAGGCAGGGCAACCTCTTCCATATATCCCATTGGCACGTCCAGAACTTGGTACTTTTGTATCTCAGAGCTAACTTTATACATGGAGAATTACTTAAAATATAAACAGGAAAAACTATCAATTTAAATCAAATTAATTCAGAAATTGGTACTGAGCTACTGAACTAATCAAATTCTCTGTCTAAAAGGAAGCATTGAGAAGCCAAGTTCATATGCATAGATATGTTCGGCAAGTATGAAATAATGCAGAAGAGAGGAGGATTACCATGAGTCCGAGGCCAGCCTGGGCTCCATAGTGAGTTCTGGATGAGCCTGAACTACAGAGTAAAACCCTGTCTCAAAAAAATAATAATAATACAGATGAATAGTTTTACAAGTGTAATGTTTGGTGGTGTCAAGCTATTATAGCATGAGGAATCCACTCACACCGAAAGCTTTGTCTGCAGCAGGAACATGGATTCAGACTGGTTGCATTGTCATCTCTGGGTGCAAGGCACAAAGTCGTTAATCAGTTAAATCTTAATACACAAAAAAATTCAGTGGAATTCTGATGCGGCCCCAATCAGAAACTTGCTCCTTTCAAAGGTGATCTTCCTCCTTTGATTGGTGCATGTAACATAGTACAAAAGGCAGAGCAATGCTGTTGCCAAGGTAGTGGTGACCAGGTTAAAGACAGGCAAATGGACAAAGAACGTAGAACTGTAAGATATTGTCAGAAAGCTGAAAAGCTACCTGTAGAGAAAAGACAGACCCAGAAATAATCACGAAGAGCAGGCATGTTGCAGAACCTCAATAAAATATAAATAGGTATATTGAAAGTAAACTGAACAATTACATAAGCCAAAATTGAGTTCCATCCAACTATTCTGATTCTTTAAAAAGTTAGCAAAGACAATCATGAGACAAGAATCATGTAGTGGGCTTAGAAGAGAATTAGCAAAACAAAGACAATGTGCCTTTGAAACCATTGCCCAAAACACCTACTAGTTGTAGATCTAGATAGCATTCCATTGTGGACCTGGCTGTATCACAATTTATTTAACCATTTTGTTTTCGATGGACATTTGGGTAGTTTCTAACCTTTGTCTATTATACAAGTGCTGTTGTCCTGAATATTGCAGTACATGCCTTGGGGGATATATGCACACATATCTCCCAGGCATATGCCTATGGCCATGTTTGCTGAATCAGAGGTTATGCGCATGTTCAATTCTTATAGTAACTCTCACTTTTCCATAGTGGTGGTTGTACCAATTTATTCTTCCACAAGAGGAATATGAAAATTTCTGTTCGGACACAACCTTGCCAGCACATTATTTTCTCTCTCAGCTGTTTTGGTGGGTAGACACAGTTGTTCCACTGTGATTTTGATTTCCATTTCCCTGATGGTGAATGAACTTGGGCAATTTCCCATCCGTTCCTTTGGACAACCTCTTCTTCTATGATTCTTTTGCCCATTTTGCTGTTGAACTATCCATTTTTTAATTGACTTTTAAGACTTCATTACATATTTTAGTTTCATTGAAATTTAAAATCATATGTATATATGTAATATAGACCTTAATATGCACATCAGTATTTTCTCACACTTGTGGATTGTAAACTTACTTAAAGTGAATGGGTTTTCATTTTAATATATGTCATATTTTTATGATTAAATGTTTTGCTTTTTTATTTAAAAAAGCGTTACCAACTGGGAAGTACTGAAAATGTTTTCTTCAAAAGGTTGTATTGTTCTGTATTTCAGTTTATTTCTGCAGTCCATCAGAATTGTTTTTTTGTGGGTAGTTTGAAGTAGAAATTAATACACATTTTCCCATTTATCTGATTAGCCCACCTCCATTTATTGAAAAGATAACCACCTTCCCTAGTGCATTGCAGTGTCACTCTGTTACTCATCCTGTGATGTGTGCAGATGTGCTTCTGGACTCTTTGTTCTGTTCTGTTAAATGTTCTCTCTTCTTATATCAGTACCATGCAGCTTTGACTCTGATAGCTATTTGTCGTGGCCCTCCCTAATCTGTCATACTTCCACATGAATTATAGAAATATTTATTGATTTTGAAAACAAACCAGTCTACAGTTTAGATTTTGATTGGGATTGAGTCTTGTGATCTAAATACATTGTTATAACCATAGGGCTCAATAATGTAAAAGATTAGTGCCTTAAAATTAACACACTTTGTACTGCTAGATAAGTCCCAATCAAAATCCAAACTGTAGGTAGCTGTACATCTTTAATTAGATTTATTCTTGGTGTTTTGAGCTTTCGATGCTGTTGTAAATGTTTTTTATTGCCAATAAGTACAAATAAAACTATTATGTAGACGTTTTAGATGGGTATGATCTTATTCCTTGGAAAAGACAGTTTTCCCATCTCTGTGACTTTTTTCCATAGACTTCCCATTATAGTATTGAATAAGAGTGTTGTCAGTGTCCATTCTAAACTGAATCCCAAGCTTAGGAGGAAATTTTCAATATTCTGCCTTTGAGAATGATATTTGCTATGTTTATTTTATAGATATACTTTGTCAAATTGAGAATTGTTTATTTTTGGTTAAATGTTTGCAGCAGTAAATCAGTGTTTAGTTTATCAAATATCTTTTGGTGTTCTCATATATATATATATATATATATATATATATATATATATATATATATATTTCATAATGTTTACAATGAACTTGAGTAATTTGTGCACATATATCACATCAACTTTACAATCCCTTCCCACTTTTCACCCTCTCTCACACACCCCACCACTCCAACTCCCACTAGAGAATGCCTGTATTCTGGGTTTTCCAAATCAGAGAAACCATGCAATATTTAACATATTTAACTTTCTTTGCCTGATTCACTTCACCACTCAAATCACCACTCTAGGTCAGCTTCCCACATCTTGGATGGGTTACAGTGGCCATATCTTGATGCCTGTTCTTTTGGTCCAGCAGAGCCCTTTATTGGGATGATTTGCTTAAAGTTTTTTTTTTAATCTTACTATATCTTTGTTGAGATTCTTTAACATGGCCTCACCCACTAGTCCACATAAGAAAAGAATTACACCAATGAAATTCATAAAGCTAGAATAGGAACTTAAATTTTACATTACTTAGCTGAGTACCAAAAGGTAAATCTTTGTACATTTAAAAGATATTCAGGCTATCATTATATCAATCAGTTTTCTTAGGATAACATATCAAAGTCTGAATAGATGAATTGCTACATTAAGTGAACCTAAGTCTACATTTAATTGTTAAGTTAGATAAACTTAAGTCTATATCACAAAATATATTATGTATAAAGCAATAGATATAAAGGCATACTTATTTCAGAATTATTTTAGCTCTCATAAATTATTTACTCACATTTCAGTAATTACTAACATTTTTCTAGATTTGGTTTATCATTTTATCTGCCTTTTCATCCATAAATACATGTGTGCATATTTTAAAAGATTTTATGCCAATTTCTCATGTTGAATGTAATTATGTTTTGCAAGCTAATGTACTAATAAAAATAATAATTATGGGGAAATCACAGATTTTATGAGAAAGCTGCTATTGTTTTAGTAGGATACCAATCAATCGATTCAAATATCAATCTATTTTGTGTTATACTTTCTCTTTAGATGATTCCTTTCCTCCCTGTTCTTTGGTGCTGCTTGTCACTCTGTCCCTCTGAAAGATTCCTTCAAGTATTTTCTGCATTGCTGGGCTAGTGGTTGCAAATATCTTTAGGGATTCTTGGTCATGAAAAATTTTTGCTTCTCCTTCAATTTTCAGGAATAATTTTGCTGGATACAACAACCTAGAGTGACACTTGCTGTCTTTTAAAGCTTGAAACATTTTGCTCCAGGCTTTCCTGGCCTTTAAAGTTTTTATTGAAAAATCTGTGGCTATTCGAATGGGTTTGCTTTGGTTGAATAATATCTGTTCTTCTCTTGCTGCTTTTATATTCTTTCTTTATGTTGTGTTTCTGAGGTTTCGACTACCATATGTCATGGTTGAGGCTATTTGGTATTATATAAGCTTCTTGTACCTGAAAATTCATTATTTTTCTAGATTTGGGAAGTGTTGTTGCATTATTTTAGTGAATAAATTCTTTATACCTTTGGGCTATCTTCTGCTCTTTCTCTCACATGCGTAATTCTGAGATTGGTTCTTTTTGAGTTATCTGTCAGTTGTTGTACCCAGATACTTCGCTCATTTGCAATTTTAGAATTTTACCTATTTATAACATTTGTTTTCTTAGCCTTGTCTTCAAGGTCTGAAAATCTGTTCTCACAATGTTTGAGTCAACTTCCCTTGCTTTCACATGTATTTTTCATGTCCTGAATTTCGGCTAGATTTCTTTTCAGAATTTCCACTTCTCTATCAAAGTGTTTCTTCATGTCTTACATTGCCTTATTTACCTCAGCCAATATTTTACTTGTTATACTTGTTACTTTACTTCTATATGCTCAGTAAGCTTTGTTTTCATTAGGAACACTATTTGATTAGTAAGTTCCTCTTTAAGTCCACTGATAATTACCTGCATTTCTTTGTAAATATCTTGTCTGAACTGGCTGTTTAACTCATTTATTTACTTTTTGACTTCCATCCCTGTGAGTTCCCCTATTTCAGGCTCCATAACATTAGTTTCTGGTATCTCAGGCATTTCTGTGTGTGTCCTGTTGCCTTGCCTTCTTCCCATGTTTCTGATGTTCAGGGACTTCACTTTTAAGCCCAGCATGCTTTCCTGTAGCCTCCTTTAAATTGTTGGGGCACTCCTCCCTGTCCTAGCTACATTGACCAGTCAGTTTTTGACTATATTCTCAACTCTTTAAATGGGTCCACGAGGAGACATTGTGCAGCTCTGCTACTTGACCACCATTGTGACCAGAAGTCTCTCAGATATCTTTTGTGCATTGGAGATAATCATAAAATTTAACTCTTTTTGTTATTTTAGTAAATGATGTTTATGGTTTTTTAAATTTTAAACACTCCTTTTACAATTGGATTAAATTGCACTGAGTATACTGTGCTGTTAAGTTTGTTTTCCCAATATTTTGTTAAGAATTTTTCAGTAATGTTCATGAGAAAAGAGTTTAATTTTAATTTTATTTTATTTTAATTTTCTTGATCACAATGCTTGTCAAGATATTTAAAGTAAGTTTATTCTATTGAAATTTTTTTAAATCTGAGAAAGCTTCCTTTTGGTTTTTATTAAAATAAGTATTAATTTTTCCTTATATGTTTGGAAGAATTTATTGGTAAGCTATCTGGGCCTGGGTTTTCTTTTGGGAAAAAAATGTTTTCATTGTTGGGGTTAGTTTCTGTTTTTATCTTTGTCATTGTGATCCCTTAGGATAGGTTGCTATTCTTTTTCTAGTTTCTTGAGATCAATACTTGGTTAGTAAATTTCAAAACTTTTTGTTTTAATAAAGCATATGAATTTAAGGCTATGTACTTCATTTGAAGCGTGATTTACATTTTGTCCCATCACCTTTTTTAACTGATGGCTAAAACTTATTAAAACAGAAGTATATACAAGGTGAGTTAAAAATATATAGTGAATGTTTGAATTTTAAAAATGATTTACAATAAAAGATATACTGTCATTGATTCCCTTCAAGATATTCCCTCTTGCTTCAAATACACTTATCTCAAAATTCTTACCACTTTATGAAGTGATTCTGAAAATCCTGTGTCAAAAGTATCTTTAGTTGCACTTCCTGGCTGCCCTCTATGTCCTAAAACAATTCCCAACATTTACCTTTCATGATTATTTTGACTTTGGAGAAGAGCTGGAAGTTGCACAGTGACAGACCTGGTGAGTAAGGTTGTCCCAGGAGCTTTGAAATGTGTATTTTTAGTCATTCAGCTTAAAATATATTCTAATTTCTGGGTTATTGTTTCATTAATCTGTGGGTTGTTTAGAATGCATAAGTTTTTAACAGTTGGACTTTTTTATATTTTTGTTATGATTCTTAACTTACTTCCATGATGAAAAGTGAAGATATTCTAAAAGATTTCAATATTTTGAAATTGTTGAGACTTCATTTCAACATACTTATTTTCATAAGTATTTTACATACACTTGAAGTGAATGTCCATTGGCCACCTGTAGGTGCATTTTTACTCATATAACAATTAGATTTGTTAATTGTGCTTTTCATTTCTGCTATAAATTTACAGATTTCTTTCTTTGTTTCCTTTTTTTGCTTTTCTATCAAGGACCATAAGAGATGTTAATGCCTCTTATTGTGATTTTTTTGTTTTGTGCACCTTTTGTTTTTATTCTTAATTTTAAAGCCATGGTTTTAGGTGCATAGATATTTAAGACTGTAATACCAAGCCACTTAAAGTTCATATTGACTGATAATATGGTACAGCTCCACAAACTGTTGGGGTTTTTTGGGGTGGGGTTAGTATTTGCATATTATGTTTCTCTTTCCTTTTATATTAAACATCTGTATGCCATATTTAAAGCATATGATTAAATTTGTTTTTATCTGATTTGACAATATTAGTCTTTTACTTTAAATTTAATTTAGTACATTAACATAATAACTGATTCACCGCATTTATAATTACCTAATTTTCTTTTAATTTTTTTCATATTCCTTTTCTCTTTTTGTGCTATGCCCCTTTTTCCCTTCTTTATTTTTTACCCCTTTTAGATTACTCAAACTTTTTGTTATTCAGTGTTTTCATTCTAATAGCTTTCAAGTTATGCATTATTTTATTTTTCTAAAGGTGGTTAACAGAGATTACAACATATATCTTTGACTTATTACAGGATGTCTTGAGTCTTTTGGGACTGCTATTACAAAATACTATAAACTATGTAGCTTATAAGCAGCAGAGGTTGATTTCTCATATTTCATATGCCAGTATGTCCAAGATCAAGGCACAGGCAGATTCAGTGTCTGGCCTGTGCCTGTTCCTCACAGATAATACCTTCTAGCTCTTCCTCATAGGGCAAAAAATATCATCATATTCCTCAAGTCTTTTTTATTTTTTATAAAGGCACTGGTCTTACAAGGGCTTTGCCTTTGTCGTCTAGTTCACCTCCCAGAGGCCCCACCTCTTATTACTGTCTCCACATAGGTTGCAGTTTCAACATAGGAATTTTGGTGGAATACAAACATGTGTATCACAACACAGAAATATCCACATTACTATTTTTGTGTTCCTCTGATACTATTAGACCTTTAGACCTTCTCGGCTATTTACCCCCTCATAATTTTTGTGTTCTTGCCATGCAGCTTAACTCTACAGATATTTTATATACTACAAAATACCTTATAATTACCATTTTGTGCAGTCAGTAATGATTTATAAATACCTTAAATTATTTATGAATAATTCATGAATAATTATTGTTATAAGTTATGATTTTAAGTTGCAGTTATTTATAATATAGTTTTATTTATGATTATTATAACTTATTTATAAATAATTTACTGATATTTGCCCTTGCCAGTTTTTTAATATCTTTCTGCATTTTCTTATTTCTGGCTGAGATTATTTGTTCTGCCTGAAGAACATCTTTCAGTTTGTCTGAAAACATTGTTATTCCACCTTCATTTATGACTGTTGCAAAATATAATTCTAGGTTAGCAATTCTTTTCGTTAAGCACTTCACCTTGCCCACAGTGTCTTCTGGAATCCATAATTTCTGTTGATAATATTACTGTTGCTTCTTTGAAGATAATATGTTTTAGTTTTCTTTTGGCTATTTTTCTAGGCTTTTTATTTTTGATTTACATTAGTTTGACCATAATGTGGTCATTGAAAGTTTTCTTTATGTTAATCCTGTTTCTTGAATCTATGTGTTGATGTATTTGGGGAAATTTTTGTTAAATATCTCTTTGAATATTGCTTTTCCTTATTTCTCCTTTTGGAATTCCTGTATCTGTGTGAATGTTCCACATGCATCAAGTTCTATCCACGGTTTCTATTCTTTCTTTTTTTTCTCCACTTTGTTCTTACCTAGTTTCCAGCTCACAAATGCATATTTTGTCCTATCTTTTGTGCAACTTACACATTTAGGTTCATAATTTTAGATTTTTTTTTTTTCGAGACAAGGTCTTGCTCTGCGGCCCAGGCTGGCCTGAATTCACTATAGAGCCCAGGCTGGCCTTGGACTCACTGCAATCCTCCCATCTCAGCCTCTCAAGTGCTGGGATTACAGGCGTGCGCCACCACGCCCAGCTTATGTGGTGCTGGGGAATCAAACTCGGGTACTTAGCACTTGACTTAGTGCTTGCTCAAGGACTTTAACCACTGAGCCATTCCTCCAGCCCCATAATTTTAGATTTTTAAAATATATTTAGAGTTTTAAGATGTCTGATTTTTAAAAAGGTTCTTTCTAGTGAAATCCTTTTTTTATTATTTAATTATGTTCTTAATGAGAAATATTTTCCAGTCCTCTTCTCACACCTTTAATTGTTAGCACAACTTTGGATGGACGTATTTGGGAAGCTTATTCCCCTGTTCTATACCAGATGGGTCCAGCCTGCAGCCTATGGGGTTTTGCCTTTGTGGTGTTGAGTGAAGAGTAACTGCCTTGAGCCAGGAATGAAATATATATTTAATGTATTGTATGTAAGTACTGAAATTTTTATTGTAATATTTTTTAAATGAAAGGCAAAAGTTCCACACAAGAATTAAGAATGATGGGCTGCATATTGGACACACCTAGACCCATAAACTTAACACTTACATCCTTAGGAAGTATTTTTACAAACACTGTCTATATTTATTGCTTCAGGATGTTTACATAATTGGATTTTCCTCATTTCTGAACCACATTTTGCCATAGCAAGTTCATATCCTCCTGTTTGGAGAGAGGGTGTGGAAAAGTCAGGGCTGAGGCACTCAGGAGCAATATGCCATGCTTAAAATTTGCCAGCTTTCAGGAAAGCCCACTTTTGTGCAGCATCACATCCCATCATTGGTAGAATTTTAGAAATATGTTGCCATTACTGCTATTTAGAGACAGTTGTACATATGGCATTCAATACATGTGATGCAGCAATGTAAACCTTGCTTAGCTCGCTAGGCTAATTCATTTCAAAAATATCTTCATCTTTAAAATTGATATTATCTCATCTTTAGAACTAAAGTGTTATTTCTTCTCTGTCAATATATTATACATTCATAGACAGCAACATAATGTATACAGCTGTTGACAGAAATCAATTCATCCACATTATTAACCTTCCCTCTACCTTGTGCTCTGGCCGCAGAGCCAGATTCTTTTACCTTTTCCTTCTCTAAGGCCTATAGCATGAAACCTGGCATAGTCTAGGCTCAGGAAGTCTGCAGTTGGAACTGGTTACAAAATCTATACCTTGCTTTCAGAGAAACCCATATTTAATAATCAAGACTTTTCTTTAAAGGGTAGTATAGATATTTCTTACATTGTTGAATAATTATCTGCTTTGGAGATATATTTGTTACTTAATTAATGGTTTAATTGACTTGAGTTGTATACTTTATAAGACAAACTACTATGTTAGCTAACTGCTAGTTTAAAATATATTTAAAAATATATTTGAGATGGAACATGGCTAAATGGCTATCAAGGATAGATATGGAAGTATGTGTAAGATAACTTTAATAGCGAGGTCAGGCAATGATACATTGATTTTTCAACAAGCACTGAATTTACTCAGTTGAATTCAAATACTTGCTGAGTGGTATTTTACATTTTTCAAAGCATGTGAGTATTCATTTTCTTTGTTGGTCATTTTATTTATTTATTTGTTTATTTTTGAGACAAGGTCTTGCTCTGTAATCCAGGCTGGTCCTCAGTTCACTATGGAGCCCAGGTTGGCCTTTGACTCAAGATAATCGTCCTGTCTCAGCCTCCTGAGTGTTGGTCACTTTAATAATATAATGGATTAGACAAAAAAATGGAGAAACAGAGGATCACAAAGATGAGGAACTTAAATTTATACACCTTTCATTGGCAAAGTCAGTCCAGCTCTCTGATGTGCAGTTGAATCCTTTATCTGTTACCAAAAATTACCTGAAATAACCGTATTTCCATAGAGATGCATGTGCTCATAGAAAATATACCCCTCAAAGCACACTTTAATTACAACTTCTTAAGTGATCATCCTCTCCCTTGTTCTGTATAACTTCTTATCACCAGATTCTAAAGAATCAAAACACACGTAACATGTGCCTACAGCATACACTATAACTTGGTTGAGTCTTACATTGGAGCTGGGCAGCAGTGGGGAAGGGAGGCCAGCCCGATAATAGGCTTATTTTAGCCCTTCTCCTTAGTTTTTGTTTCCAGGCTCTGGGCTGAACTTAGTTTCCAGAGTCAGAAATTATCATTGTTTATGTATCTGAATTTATTAATATTTTGCCTAAAAATATTTAGGCACAATAGATTCTAAGAATATTTTAAAATCTTCTTAGGGATGAAATTTAAATTGTGATTCAGCAGAAAACCAAGAAATGCAAATACTGAAGAGCAGTTGGTGAAATAGAAATTTGGGACGAGGCACAGTATAGATGCTTGCTGAAGTTAATTGAATGAATAAATGAAAATACTTCATTCTCTGGCTGTATCTCCTCAGAGCACCCGAGGGTTCTCTTAACCCCATTCACAGTGATGGCGGTGCTACCCTTAGAACGCCACTGTGTGTGCATGCATTTGTGTGTGTCTGCTAATTCATAGAAGAAGGAGGAAAGGGAGGGAAAAAAGACACCAATTTTTTATACTCCAGAAAATAGTCTGTTGATATTTATTTCTGTCCCACACAGACTCCCTTGCCCTTTCCAAGTAAAGTTTACCCATGTCACACTGTGAGGAGGAAGCCTTTGGTTTGGCATAATAACTGATGTACTTTTTTGGATATTTATGCCTCCTCCACAGTCCTCACCTCTGAGAGTTCCTGGAGTTCATGGTGTCTGCTGGAAAGGACAGGCTAAATGGTCCTGACATGGGTCTTCTTGCCCTAATCTGATTAGGCCAAGACTCGACTTGTGGACATTTTTCTATAGTATAGGGGATTGAACCCAGGGCCTTCACAGTAAATTACATCTATCTTCACCTCCCTTTTTTGGTTAAATTTTATTTTTAGGATCTTACTAACACACTAAATCACTTAGACTGATCCCAAATTTCCATTCCTCCTGCCTCAGGAGTACTGCCTCAGGCCCTCAGAGTACTAGGATTATAAGCATTAGCCATTGTACCCAGCTTCTGTCATAATTATGAGTCAGTACCAAAAAAGAAAAAAAAAAAAGAAAGAAAGGAAAAAAAGAAAAAAAAAAGTCAGTGGCTTTGAGCTCTAGCTGAATGCCCAGAGAGGGCTGAGGCTGACATCATTGTGAGCCAAAGCATGCACAGACATAGCTATTTTACAGCAAAATTATAAATAATCAAAGGAAACCAGCATCTATGGAGATAAGGAATTAGACATGTTCTTAAAACAGTAAAGAGGACAGTAAAGAGAAAGTCTACAAATGAAAGAATGAAATATTAATAATTAAAAAACAGACCAACTGGTTTGAGTGTCTTTCTCTTCCCAAGCATTGGTCACTATGACATCCAGCTGGACCTTGTTTCCTGCATGTGGGTGTCTGTAAAATTACTGACTTTATCTTCACAGTGAACTCCTCTTTTTAATTTATGTTAATTGGAGTGAGATTCGATTCCTAGCAACCAATAATCTCTGACTAAGGGACTTCCTCCTCTCCCAGACACCAACTGCCTTGGGTCATTTTCTTCTCTCTTCTGTCAGGAGAGAAAGGATCTTAAAAACTCTCACACTGAGAAATCTTTAGTTTGTTCACTCTTCCAGTAACATTGTAGAATAGCAGAGCAGTGAGACGGGTGCACGAGACACTGAAGAGTGACAATTTACTGTACCAGTTTGAGTATCAGCTGGACTGTATTTTACAAGGAGCATTGGGGCACCTTCTGTGATCTCAAGAACTGTGTACAGACTTGACTAAAAGGGCTGCTTAACTGTCACTCTGAAGCCTTTTTCTGCTCCATCCCACATGCCACATGCTATACAAACTAAATGCCTAGAAAACAAGGAAGGTGCCCTCCCTGGTTTTGTTAAAGAGTTAAAGCATTCCTTTGAATGGAGACATATCCTACATATAATCTGATTTGAATATTTTGAGAACTTTGGGCCTGACAATGAGAAACCTTACTCTTCCCTCTTGCTACACTTTCTGGATTTCCATCTGCCTTTGAACTCCTAAGCTCTCCTAGATGCTAGAAGTTGTTTAAAGTAGATAGAGAAGGTTAAAAAAAAAAAGAAAAAAGAAAAAAAATCATTGTTAGCTTTTACTTGGCCCAGAAAAAAATGAGTTGGCCCAATCACCTTCATAAAGTGGTGGTCAAAGGAGCTATGATCAACCATTGGAAAGGATTTTCTGGGACTGCATTGAAGGAATAAGGAAAAGAAGGAAGGAAAAAAGGAAGGAAGGAAGGAAGGAAGGAAGGAAGGAAGGAAGGAAGGAAGAAAATAAAAAAGGTTTTACAGCCAGTAAAACCTCTGTTTTATCCGAGCATTCCCATTCTGGTCTCCCAGCTACTTAAGCCCAAATCCATCCCTTGCCATTCACAAAGCAGACTCTGACAAAGACAGGGCAGGCCCACAACGTACTTGCAGGCTTAGAGGTTTAGGCCCCAGGACCCCAAAGGCCCCACTGGACAGTGTTTGCCCACTCAGGGTAAGGACCACCCTCACACATCAAATATAAGGCCAGGTAAGGGAAAATGACTAGAAATCCAGAATTATCTACAAATAATGTTTTAGAAAAATTATTTTCATTCATGAATGACTGCTTTTTTGACAAATTGATGTTTTCTCTTTCTATATCATTAAAGGCAAGGATAATATTTAGAACACTGAAAGAAAAATCATACACAGAAATAAAATGTTTTCTCTTGCTTGGTTCTCTATTATGTTCTTGTCTTTTCTGATACAATGGGAGGATTTATTTTTTAAACACTCCAATTTTACACAGTGAGTCATTATTAATGTAGGAACCAGCTGAATCATCCATCCATCAATCACTATCTTTGTTTTCATTTTTCTTCTATATGTTTATTATTATACTAAAAGGGATATCAAGAATTTTTCTATTTAAAGCGCCTCTCCTATTATTTTGTTTGGCTCACAAGTGATAGAGTAAAGCTGTCCTTAACCTTGGGTTGGTTCAGATTCCTTTAAAAAATATTAGTTTAGAAATGTGAATTACCTGCAGTCTTCTAGTATCTATAATCTGGTGTCTTCTGTATGGGAGGCAGGTTTAGCCTGGAAAAGTAGGATAGAAAGGAGATTATTTTTCTTGGCCCAGATAAATACCAATTAGTCTGTGGATTCTGGTGATAAAAGCTGTGTTTTCACTTGGTCTTTAAGTAAGGATCAGCTTAAAATTTATTTGATCATCTTGTTTCAAAAATGACTCTAGTTATCCTATCATGAATATAATCATGTAAGAGCCTATTTGTTATGACAGGTTGACTTGTTGGGCATATCTTTTATTTATACCAGATAGTTCCAAACAGAAGAAATATAAACAGTATGGAACAAAATACTTGGAACCAAACTGTAATCTTGGGTAGAGGTCAGGACATGGGCAGGATCACTGGCTTGGGGGTGGAGAGAACTGAGCGCCTAACACTGTGATGGTACTAGTGGCACAGATGGCTGTCACATCCTAGGAGTTCTTGTGCTTCAGCATCTCCTTCAGGAACACGTGATTCCTCCAGTGCCTGACATCTTAGTATAAGACTCATTGACCTTTCTAATTGTTTATCGCTTGACCCCAAAATTGTAACACAAAATCTTTTCAGTTATTAGGAATTTAACAGTCCACTGTTCAGTAGCTATTGTATGTTTGATGATCTTCATTATTTCATTTCCTCTTTCTTATTCTAACTGGATCAATGGAGAAAGCTACAAATTAAAGAGGAAATCTGAGCTTATTATTATTATGCATTATTTCTAAGAGAAGAACTTGGAAAGTAATTTATTATAGCTAGACGCTTCAGTCTAACACACCATGATATCAACACCCATGTAATTCCCAAGAACCTGAATTGCTGTTACCAAGTGACCTTTTTAGTGCATCCCTGTTGTAGACTCATAGACTACTTGCTCTTTGAAATGCAGTCTATCAAAATAATGTTCTAGCATCATTAGCTTTTAATAACACAAAATCACTTCAACACTTGGAAAAGATGTGGTGAGCATGATTGATGTAGAAATTTTCAGATAGAGTATGTAAAAAATTAAATATATTAAAGAATTTTTGACATACTTTGCCATTTTTGGTACAGTTTCAAATCCTGTCTTTGTAGTAGTAACAGTAATTGGCACAAAGATAATAGATTATCTTACCATTCCCTTCACTCTCCCCATATACTTTATGGTGCAGTTATCCAACACACGTTCCCAATCTGCAAGGAAGACTATATATTGTCAGGTGGAAAGTCTAAATTTCCTTTCCATGTCAATGCCTTATAATATTAGGTTGAACCATAAATTTGCCATTTGCGGTCAGAAATAATTGACCCTTGTCAGCCTCATATGGCTCAAATTAAAGAACATCGAGTTTGAATTACAGTGACTGAAAGCCACTTGTGCATGAGCCCAGACCAGTGACTTAATTGTTGGCCATGTCTTGTGAAAGGAGAGTAATTTACTCTTTTTAGGGTTGGTGTGAGGCTTAGCAATGACATATGGAAGTGTCTTGTCTGTAAGTAGTAAGCGTTCAAGAAATAGTTAAGGTCACAATCTTATTATTACTATAAACAACTTAGAGAGTTTCTCTATTTGCTGTGTAGCAATTTCTGCATTTATGGCACAGATGATGGTTGCCATGGTGGAGAGAAATGGAAAATGCTTGTTAGATAGGCAAGATTTTAAAAATCCAAGCAGCATTAAAGGCCTTCTGTTCCTGCATGTTCTGGTATGTCCTAGTAAGGTCACAGATAAAGTTTTACATCATTGTTGGAGTATCTAAATAGGAAATGTGCTGAAGCAAACCAACAGCAGAGTTTTAAAAAAATCAAAGCTCTGAGCAAACATTCTGAACTTTTGGCAGAGGAATTGCACTGCCTGAATCCCCATGACTCTTTGAGTTATTAATAGTGATTAGTTTTGCCATATTTTGAGCAGATATGTGTTTATGTGCCATGTGGTATCTGTGTGTGGAGACTTTCAAGATTTGATGGCCTTTTGAAACCCGTGCTATCCTGGGAGAGATGGGCAAGGAGGTGCCATTGTGTCACCTGCACAGCAGCTACCATATGGTACTCATTAAATGCTGCCTTATGAATTCTTCTCCTGAGAGATATGAACACCCCCAGATAGGGCACAGCACACAGGCTAAAATAGTGATTGGACCAACATACAGTTTAATGAATGAGCTGAGTTTACTGAGGTTTCTTACAGGCATGGGTTCGGGGCTGCCAATAGGAGCATGAGGGAGGGCTCACTCACAGATGTATGGATGACTTCAAAGGCACTTGGATCACTGAAAAGCCCATTCTAACAGAGATGTTGACTCACACAAACTGCACCCTGATTCCTGGTACTTGACTTCCTGGTCAACTGCTGCTTTTCCATTTTTCTTGGACCCGTCCTCCCTATCTCTCTTGCACATGCACAAGCTCAAGGGTGTGTGCCACATGCACAAGCTGGAGCTGATGAGGTTTGGGGACACCCACAAGCCAGAGTGAGCGTGCCAGAAGCTTGAAGGCACATGCTGCTACAAGCTAATGACCATCACATGGCTGCCTGCCCAGGCAGGGTTGTGGCTCCCTCACCTCCCATGTGGGCACCTGTAAGCTGGCCCTCCTCCCTCCAGGAGGTTTGCAGGACTTGCTATAGAACAAATGCTATAAGGGAGATGGGCCCTGCACCACGGCCCAGAATATGGCTCTCATCTGCTCTGCCAGATGCCACAGTGAAGTCACGAATTGCACAATCATAGTAAGTCGCAGCTATTTATGATCATTTTAATAACGAAAGTCTAGATTAGAAGACTGTTTACATACATGAGTGCAGTACTTCATGAATCACTCCTGCAGTGACTTTTGGTCAACTCAGTCAACTAAGTAATGAAAAGCAACCAGCCGGTCTTGGGGCTGAAATGAACAGATCTCCAAGTTAGCCTCTACCTTCAGGATCCTCTGCTGCACTGAGATAAGAATGACCCCCACACACACACTTGCAGTCACGTAGCCTTCTCTCCCCTGCCTGCCCTGCAGGCCACAGCTCTGTGTCTTTTCTCCACCCACACTCAGAACCCTCAAGTGTCAGATAAAGTTGAAGGAGCTCTGAAGAGCACCTGTGCACGTAATTAAGAAAACATATTTTTAGCCCATGTTTATTTTCTCATTGTCATTGTTCCCATTATGTGACTTCAGTTAGTGACCCTGATGACTCATTTGCATCCAGATCATTAAAACCCTTTCATTTGCCCATCTAAACTGACTTGAGGTTTAAGTTAATTATCGCTTCCTGACTGCCTGAAGGTCAGTCTGTTTCCTTTTGTTTCACTTGGCAGTTAATCCCCTCATTAAGGGCCAATGGGAAATGAATAATTAAACATATGCCATTTTCCTATTTCAGGTAATAAGGGGCCCTCAGATCCCAGCGGATGCCAGAAGAGGGAAAGTCAGAGAACCGTGGAAGACTATCTCCCACAAACATGTGAGTGTGTGTCTGGCCTCAGTGGCAGAAAAAAACCTCAGCTAAGATTCTGACTGTAAATTGACGCAAAAAGAAATGAAGACAATATTTATAAAGCAGGCTTAGCCTCTCACTAGTTGTGCAGCTTGGGGCAAACTTTGACCTGTAAGGTTTTCTCAATTACATACATAATGAGATGGTTAATGGTAACTTCTTGTAAGATGCTGGGAAAGTGAAATGCAACAATGAATGAAGAGAACATACAAGAATCCCTGCCATTAGGTAAGAGATCAGTAAATGTGAGTTACCATATTATCATTTGCATGATGTTGGGTGTGTCATCAGAGTGCTGTGAGTTCCAGGCTTCAGCCAGACATCCACTTGCAGAGACCGCAAAAGTTTACTTTGGGCCACCGGGGCAAGAGTTGAGGGTAAATTATGTTAGACTCTGGGGAGAAAACCCAAGTATCCTGGTCTCTGGAGTGCTAGAGAGTCCAGCTTCTATCATACCCCTTTTAATTAATATGAGAAAACGTTTTTTAGAGGGTGGAAGTGATAGGAGGTAGGAAGACCCAGGAGAAGGTCTCAGATGGGATTTAAAAGACCACAGCTGGGGAAGGCAGGTATAGCTACCCATGGTAGAGTCCACTGTACAGCTCAAATCCTGCCGCCAATATCAGGTCACCCTGTGACTGTGGTCACACCACGTCCTCCTGGTTCCCCATAGCACAGGAATCGGCTCACAGGGACCTCCCTAGTCCTGTCCTTTGGGATTCCACCATAGTACTTTGACTCTGTCTCAACTGACCATGTTTTGGGTGGACCAAAAACTCAACTGATCAAAAGTGGACTCGTTCCTGCTGTAGAGATAGCTCTCTTTGAGGCATGGGATCCTGAGAAGGCTGTAGCACAGAAGGAGGAAAAATGACTAGTATCCCATTGGCAGAGAGAACGGGGAAGATGTTTTAAGTTAGGAATGTGAGGAGAGTGGGACGTGTATGGTCTCTGCTTAGAACAGGAAGACTTCTCTGTGCCTGTAGCTGCACTGGGGAGTGACGGTGGCCAGCGCTGCTCACACAAACCTGTGGGAAAAGACGTCATGCCATTGATAAGATGGTGGATAACGAGAGCAGGTTTCTAAGGGGAAGTATATAGTGTTGTGCACACAGGACTGGGATGGAGGGGCTTGCTAGGAGGATGGATAGTTAAGGGATTAGGCCTGAAATACTGGGCACCTGGAAAGGAAAAGGAAAATAAAATATTCTGGAGCAACTCTGTGGTTACATGCGAAGGAACTTGAACTATTCCTCAGAACCACATTTAAAATTTGTTCTGTCATTGCTTTGCCTCAAAATAGTCCTAGTTGGATTTATGTGGATAAAATATTTTGCCCTTTTTAGAAAGGTTCTATTAAGAAGCAGCTTTAAAAGTGTTTGTGAAAGAATAAAAGTCACGGGAAGAGTGAACAGAGTGTGAATGATTGAAAGAGTGACTGAAAGTTCTGACATCATTCGAAAGAATGCACAGGTGAATTGGTGCTTAATGTGACAAGTGCAATCTCATAGCTGCCTTTATTCCCTCAGTGTGGGAAATGTTCTCTAGATCTTCCCATAAAGAGTAGAAAAATATTCTAGTGGTGGAGTTAGCAAGTTGTATAATTTTAATTGAAATGCTTATAGCAAAGTTAGAAAATTAAATCTGGAGAACTGAAATATTCTTTAATCATTTTACAGAGGAACAAACAGGACAAGATGATAAAGAACCCGTCTGGAATCCCCCAACAGCAGCAGGTAGGTCCTTGGACTCGCAGGCCAGTGCCCTTTCTGCTTGACCACAAGAGTCTAGAAAAACCATTCATGGCTGAAATATACATGGTGTTTTATACTTTCTCCTTCTAATCTAAGAACTGTTTTGGATAAACTCATCGTATTTCTTGATGCATTAGTTTTTCCCATTTAAATAATTAAATAATAAATTGTGAAGTAATGCTTTACCCAGGGAGCAGGTGGCATAGTAGGAAGGAAAGGGCAAGTGTGGGCAAGTGCAGGCCTCTGGGAGACCCCAGGTTCCCTTGCTTGTCCCCTCCCTGGTGTCAGGGAGAGGTGAATTCATGATAAGCATAAGCAGATGTTGTCTCTGCTCCTACGTGTGGCTGTATAGAACCTCCCTAGCTAGTTGTATCAGTGCCTTTTTCCTGCATGGGAACCCCTCTTCCCTACAGCCACCTATCAGCTTTAATTTCTGTTTCTTCTCCTTCACAGTTCCCCATCAAACCTAGAAAAAGTTTAAAAGAAAACAAAAATCTTACCAGAACATGTTCCCTTTTCTTCCCCAACCTTTCTTCTTTCTCATTCCCAACCTTTCATCCTGGTGAAATTGCTGTTCTCCACCCCAGGCAAACATACATGAAGCATTGATTCCCTCTACTTTGGGTCACAAACCTCTCATGTGGCACCTTCTCCTTGGACCCGTGTCTTGGCATGTACTAAGAACTCATGCTGCAGTGGGATTCCTATGCCCACCCAAGTCTCCTTTAGATAGTCCTTCTGCCATCTTGGTGGCCTGCCCTTCTCGGGCAGAAAGAGTCCTGGTCAGGGAAACTGGAACTTAATTAACAGAGATGCAGGCAGATGGATTGAAAAATGTACCTACAGCAAGAACATGTACAACGAGAGTCTGTGAAAGACTGTAATTTTTAGCACAAACCCAAAAAGGGCTTGAGCAGTGTGATCCTCACTAGGACGTTGTCCCATTAAACATGGGCTGCTTCAGAGATCTATCTGATTTCCACCTGGATTGATGATATCTTTATTCTGGAATTGAGTAAACTAAAAATAATGGTGATCTATGATGTTTCTTAAGCTCATTTCTGTCCTTCACATAATAGAAATGTTAACTGTGCAAGCTTTTAATCTTTCAGAATTAGCTAGAACTCTGAGCTCTTTTCTCTTACAACCACCTTAAGTTTTTAATGTTTAGTTCATCAGACACTTACTCTCTGAAATTAGCACATCTCTGCTGTCTGTGTATTCTCTAGGAGGTCATGAGTGATGAGGCTCGTTGGATATTCTAATCCTAGGTATTCGTCTCGTTTCTTCTC
The DNA here is from genome assembly GCA_004027205.1 of Ctenodactylus gundi. Taxonomy (NCBI): domain Eukaryota; kingdom Metazoa; phylum Chordata; class Mammalia; order Rodentia; family Ctenodactylidae; genus Ctenodactylus; species Ctenodactylus gundi. Next base: position 102,336 of record PVKB01004269.1, on the reverse strand, counting down.
TTTCATACATTCTTAACATATGATTCTTCAGCTACATTCAGGATGACCTACTGCTGACTTACATTGAATTGAGCATGGAGGTCAGTCACTGCAGGATGTGTTAGATGTGATGTGGATGCCAAGGAATCATGGCAGGTAAAGGTGCTTGTGGTCCCTGCCTCATGGAACTTAAATTCCAGCAAAACAGATGCACAGTAATCAAATGGTCATACAATAAAAATATAATGAAGTTGTAGTAAGTGATATAAAGAAAAAAAATATGGCTAGTAAGTTAGAAACCTGACTTCTGGTAGTCACAGTTTTATCAGTGGGAAGTCTGTTTATGGAAACCTATTTCATAAAATAAGAAAACCCTAATTGATAATATAAATTAAATAAAATAAATGGACTTCTCATAAACACTACTATGTAGTCTGTAATGTGCGTTTTTCCTCTCCTGTTCCATGTTCCCTCCTCTTTCTGATGGTAACGAAACCCACTTTAGCTATCAGACATGGACACAAGATCCACAGAGGCCAATAGGAATCCTTCTTAGGATTTTCCTACTGCTGGCGAGAGGTTTTGCTCCTGTTGGCCATGGAGTAGGACTGTTATGGCCATCCTTCTATCTCTTCTATCTCCTGACTCCTCTCTACGGTACCTCTGAACTCAGAATAAACATGGGATTCAGCAGGCAGCTAGGGACAGTGAAGAGCATCCCAAGGTGCGTGCTATAGCTCCAGTGCTCCTGAGACCAGGGCTCTGGAGCATTTTCTATAGAAACCATACAGCTGACTTTAAACTCCTTTACCAGCTTAAGTGTGTCGGAGTCCGTATTTGTCCCTTGATGATGAGTCCAAATTAATAGAGAAATAAGCACTTAATGTTCTAAATGTGATGTAGGGTGGATCTTCCTTGTGGCCAGGATACCTGAGTATACCTTGAAATAAATTCACTGAAGTTTTGATTTTCTTAGTTAGTTTCCTCAAAACAATTTTTCATTTTACCAAATAAGCTAATTTTTTCAAAGCTAGCGATAGGAAGTATCGCCTGATTTGCCATTTCTTACCCTACTCAGACACGATTCATGAGCAACCAGTTTTAACATAAGCAAGAAACTGTTACTAATTTCTACGCTTTATCAACACTTTACTTCAAGATACTACACCAAATGATAGCCTCATTTTCATTTTTCTGCTTTTTACATATGTATTGACCATTTTTGTGTTCTCTTAGACTTCCATGACTTGACTTTTACAACAGGGTAGAATTGTCTCTAGAACTAGTCTCAGGCCCTGTGGCCTCTCCTCTTATTTTGCTTTGTTTGCTTCTCTTGCTTACGCTCTTCCTTAACTTCATGCCTCTGGTTAATCTCTTTAATTTTAGAAGTGTATAGTATTCCAGGACATTCGCATATTTTGTCTTCTTTTGGTAGATTCATGACAATAAGTAGAATTCTTTTGTCTTCGTTTCATCAGATTCAGATATGGAAATGAAAATCAAAGCAACTTTTCCAATTCACTTTTCACCTTAAAATCACACCAGGTGTATTGAAAGTCAGCTAGTAAATCAGTCCTTTACTTTGATTTTTTTTTTTATTATATTGGTGACAGACTACCAAAAAAGGAAGTTTCAAGAAGTTTTGTGTTCTGTGGTGGCACATGCCTATAATCTCAGTACTTGGGAGGCTGAGGCAGGAGGATTGCCCTGAGTCCAATACTAGCCTGAGCTACATATTAAGTTGAAGACTAGCTTGGGCTATGGAGCAAGACCCTGTCTCAAATTAAAAAACAAAAGAAGCGTTGTGTTCTGGATTTAGACTTTGAAGATCCTGCTTCTGTCTTTCTACAAACTTCATGCCCCTTTCAGGAAATCCTTTGTCTTCCCTTCTTTGTACATGGGGCTAGGGCAGGGGTAGAGCCATGTCAGTGACTGTCAGAGCTGGTTATTGACTAGATTTACTTGACACAGTTTTTAAAAATACTGCTTAAAATAACATTTGGAAACTTTAAAAAGAAACATACCCTTTACCAGCTGGTCAGATCTCTGGGGTGAGATGTTTGTATCAGGTTTTTTTTTTTTTTTTTTTTTTAAGTGCCACTGGTGGTTTCCATGTGCAAGCAAGAACAGATATCACTGGGCATGATCATCTCTGATATCCATTCTAGCAAGCATTCCTAAGATTCCAGATCCATTATGTTTGGACAGCATATCAAACTTAATTTTTTACCTGTTAAACTAGAGACTTGACTATATTTTCCTACACAATACAATGGAATTTAGAACTGGCCTAGAAAGCTTATTAGTAGCCAAAATCACACATTCATTTTCCTGGGTTTTCTTTCTGTGTTATTTATGACTGTAAATGAAACATGCTTCTGCACCTTTCTTGAGCTGAGAAGTAGGTGAGCAAAGAACTGTCAATAGATGGATAGTTAGTCGTGTGGATCACTAATCCAGAGAATGGATAGCAATCATTTTGTCTGTTCCGACTTTGAGGTAAAAAAAATATGTATTGTGTTTAGAGAATATAAAGTGACTTACGTAGATGTGGTTATCAATGAAGAGGAAAGTACAATAGGGTTACAGTAAGACCCAGGTCAAGGGACAACTTTTTAGTCAACTGGTAGCCATGTGATCAATCAATTAATTATGATTATAAGCATATTTCACTCAGAAAGTGTTTTATGACAATTTGTAGTTCACAAAAATAATGTATCCAACATAGGATCTGGCTCAAGTTTATTAATATGATATTTCTTTGGATAAGGAACATAAAATATTAGGAAAACAAAAATCCTTTTGCATAAAGATTCTATAATGTCTGTGTGAAATGCATAGGAAAAAGACTTCAAAAGAAGCAACTTCAACTTAAATTTCAAGTGAGAAATGTTTGGGAGCTTCCTGTGTCACTGTTTAAAAAGTTGATCACTGACAGGGTCTGAGGTTTCCTAAGAAGCTGCTTTGATCATAAGAACATGAGCTTTGTTTTCAGATTAAACTAGCATTTTCTTTTAGGTGATTATTGATCAGGCGCTTCTCTGCTGAGTCAATAACACACGCATACAGAAGTTGGTTCACTGAGAAGTTTGATTCCCCAGGCCACAAACAACACAGGGAAGCCTGAGGTCGTAGCACCAAAGGCTTGGCCTCTTCAGTTCAAAAACCATGTGCAACAAAAAAGAATATGCTGGTATTCTTTGAAGTTGAATTTATATAACTCCAAATTTCAAAGAGAAATACATTTCTCCTCCCATTGAATTCAATTGCTTTAGAAGTATGATTTTGTAACTCTGGTCTGGTTTTTTTTTTTAATTGAATTTTTGGTAGAACTGAAGCATCCATTTAACATTTAGGTTGTTTTAATAATAGAATCCTGGGTGTACTGTGAATGTCATGTTTCAGGGGCCTGTGTAAAGCCACAAGGACGTGAAGATGAGGTCGACATCATTCTGCCCCAGAGCAGCTCACTTTATAAGGGAACCCATACCTGCATAAGAGGGTGGTACAGAAGACTGCCTTCAAAATGCTGCAGAATGCATCTGCTGCTATTTGACAGTAGTAGGAATGTCCCTGGTCTTCACTGACCTTCAAAAGACATAAGTGCTTGTTAGATTTTTCTGTATGTCTTCATTCACATATTTTTAAATTGTAGTAGATTATACACAAGACAAAATTTATTATCTTACTTTTTGTTGCTTAGTTTTGTTTTTTGAGACAAGATCTCGCTATGTAGTTCAGGTTGGCCTTGAATTGACTGTGTAACTGGAGCTGGTGTAGCAATCACAGTGATCCTCCTACATCAGCTTCCTGAGTGCAGGGATCACAGGCCACCACACCTGGCCATGTACACTTCAGGGATCTTAAATCCATTCACACGGCTGTGCTACCCTCACTACCATCCATCTGCAAGAACCATGTTCATCTTGCAAAACTGACACAACACTCCTTGTACCAGTAATTCCCATTTCCCCAAACCTGGCAACCACCATACTCCTTTCTTTCCTTAAAGAATTTGCCTCTTCTGAACACCGCACACAAACAGAATTGTCCAGGATTTGCCCTTATATGGTTGGCTTATTTCAGTCAGCATAATAACCTGTAAGTGGTTTTCTTGTTTTATTTTTTTAAGAGTTAATACTTTCAAGTATCTCATAAACGACCAATTGTATGTGCTCTGGCTGATGTGTCCCAGTTTGTTTACAGAGCTTACTAGCACTTGCTTCTTCTGGAGGTAAAAGCTGATTAGATCCATTTCCCACCGAGTTGTAGGCAGTGGGCATCACTCATGGATTGTCTGGACCCATCCATGGGGCCTGTGAGTTCTCACAAGCACCAGCACCAGTGTGGCCCTAAAACCTGGGATGTCATGAAGCCCCTCCTTCAATGGGCTGGCAGGGAAGCAGCCAGCCTGACTCAAAGCTACCCCCAGCCCCCAGCCCACACGGCTCCTCACTTGATTATGGGTTTGTGTTTCCATCTGGTATGTGGGTTTTGCAGTTAGAATGAGAAGACCAGGCTTTCCGTGTCCCATGTTGCTGGTTTTTTATTTAACATTTGTCATATGGCCAGCACTGCAGCAAGCACAGCATAAAACCTGAAATTATTTTATCCACTCCCTGTCTGCTGTTTGAGGGGAAGCTCCTGTGCACCGGCTTCGGGGGATTCCTCCTAATGCACTGAAAAGTAGCTTTACTTCCTAAGGCCTTTCAAGCACCAAGTTTCAATTGTTGAAAATCTCTGCTGTAGAATTTTTATTTTATGTAAATTCCATTTCAACAAGCCTTGGGGCAAATTTTTCTACTCTTCATTAAGTTTTTATCTTGAGGAAGAACATATATCTTCATATCCCGTGGTGTTGGTGCACAAAGCGAAGCAACCATTTCCTCTGACTGTTTCTCTGGCTGTTTCTATTTCACAAAACAGTGATTTTAGCTGAAAGTTTGCTTGTGATTTGGATCACAGTTTGTGTTGTGGACCTTAAAGTGAGAATGTGAGTATTTCTCATAGCAATGCTTGTTCCAAGGTCCATTATTTTGCCTTAATGCCTTTCTAGTATTGTAATTCTTTAACACAAAACTCACAAAGTCATGTTAGTTGAAGTTTGTCTTACACCTTTAAAAGAGCTCCTGTCTCCCCTGGGCTCTGGAAAGTACTAGAATTATTCAGGTGCCTCCCCACTTTGGCTTGTAGCTGAAAGGTGATTGCTACACTAAGGAGCCTCAGGCTACAGGGAGCAGGAGCAGGTTGGGAGTGTTGGAGTCTGTCATTGATCTGTGCCGTGCACATACTGCTGCCCTACTAGATGTAAAAGCTAAGGCCATGTGCAAAGGAATGTCCTTAGCTGATATTCCTCCACTCTTGATAGGTTTGCGTATGGTATCTATCTTATTTACTTTCTTGTTGCAGTGACAAAATACTTGACACGCACAAATTAAGGGAGAAAAAGTTTATTTTAGTTCACAGCTTCAGAAGGTCACAGTCCATTTATGGGCAGCCAGCAGCAGAAGCATAGAGTGGAGGTAGGGGTGGAAGCAGCTTGTCACAGCCTTCTCAGCAGGAAGCCAAGTCAGGCAGGAAAGGCAGAACTAGTGTACAGTTTTCCAGGTCCTGTCCCAGTGGTCCGCCCTTCTAGGTTCTGCCCCTTCCAGGTTAAGCCCCAGGCACCCACCCCTTCCAGCCAGGCCCGCCGCCCAACAGCACAGGGCTCCATAGGTATCCCGCTACATCCAAGTACATGAGGCTTGTGGGGAGTGCTCCAGATCCAAACCACAACACAGTCTGTTTTCTAAAGTTGGCTAATAGAACTAGCTCTCTTTAAAAACATCACCATCTCTTCCCTATTATTTGGGAATCAGAAGATGGGCAAATCTCCGAGTTTAGAAATCACAGAAGAGAAATAAAGATATACAATGTTTCTCTCACATCACCTCTAGGTTTCAGGCATTGTGTTAGGCATGTTCCAAACATAATCTTGTTCAATTCTCAGTCTCTTTTTAGCATTTTTACTTTGAGTTGAGAAATGAGAAGGAAGCCTATCTATGTTTCTTTGGCTTTCATGCTTCCTACTGCGCTGTTCTGGACTGAAGAGAACTTTGGAGGCTTCCGACGGTAACTTTGTACCAACATTTGTGGGATTTGGGTGTGTATATGTCCTTGCCCAAAGGTGATTTTGTTCTTTTTAAAAGTTATTGATTCTTTTAATAGCATATATTTGTAACACATAATAATAATCAGATTGAGAAGTTGGTGTATTTACATATCATATCTTGATTATTTTTGTTTCCCTTACCCGCTCCCACTCTACCCCGACACATATCCCCTTTCTCTTGGCACAAAGTATCTTTTACATTATTCTATTTCTCTTTTACATATTTTATGGTTTGATTTTCTCATATTTGTACTTACCTGATAGCTAAATTACATTTTTCATGTATTTATTGGTCATGTGGTATTTAGCCTACTTTGTCTGATTCATTTCACTAAGAATAATGTTCTCAGGGTGTACCCATTTTCCCTCAAATGACTCAAATTTATCTTTCTTTGTGTCAGAGTAGTACTCCATTGTGTAAGTAAGTACACCACATTGTCTTCTACTCACCTATTGACGGGCTTATCAGCTGCTTTCAGGATTTGGCTGTTTTAAATTGTGTTGCTGTAAACATGAGTATAAGTGTGTCACTGCTGTGTGATGAGTCTGGGAAGGTGCCCAGAAGAGGTATTGCTGGGTCAAAAGGGATACGTATTTTCATTTTTGTGAAGAATATCCATACCACTTTCCATAATGGTTTTAACAGTTAGCAGTCGTACTGACACTGATTCCTTCACCCCTGCAACCTCACCAGCATTGGGTTTTTTCCTTTCTTTCGTTTTTTGAATTCTTGATACCAGGAATTATGATTGGAGTTAGATGGAACCTCAGTGTTTTGATTTGTACTTGTCTGATAGCTAAATATACGTTTTTCATGTATTTATTGGCCATTTAAACAACTTCTGAGAACCGTTTGTTCGTTTCAGTTGCTGGTTTTTGTGCAGTCTTTTATCTTGGGTGGGTCTAATTTTTTTCAGTTTTTTATATATTCTAGATAATTGAGGAGCAGCTGGAAAAATTTTTTTCCTATTCTGTCAGTTCCTTCTTCACTCTGTTGTTTCCTTTGCTGTGTAGAAGCTTTTTAAATAGATACAATCACATTTATTGATTCTTGGTATTATCTCATGTGCTTTGGGTGTTTTATTGATAAAATCTTTGCCTACACCTATGTCTTCAAGGGTTTTGTGTATTTTTTTCTTCCAGCAGGTCCACTGTTTTCAATTTAATGTCTAGGTCGTTAATTCATTTTGACTTGATTTTGGTACGCAGTGAAAGATGTGGGTCTAGTTTCATTCTGGTGCATGTGCCTACCAGCTTTCCCGACACCATTTATGAAAGTGGCCGTCTTTATTCTGCATATGTTTTCGTCTCCTTTGTCAAAGATCAGGTGGCTGATGGTACTCAGGGTTGTCTCTGTGTACTCAATTCTGTTCCTTTGATCCCCCTGTCTGTTTTTTATGCCAATATCATGTGGTTTTAATCACTGTTGCTTGGTAATATAACTTGATATTAGATATTGTGATGCTTCCTGCTTGTGTTTTGTTACATAGGAATGTTTGGCTCTTCTGGGTTTCTTCTGGTTCCATGTAAATTTTCATATCGTTTTTTCTAGATCTGCAAAAAATGCTGTTGGTATTTTGATTGGGATTGCATTGAATTCAGATATCAGTTTTGGTAGTATGACAATTTTGACAATATTGGTTCTACCTACTTGGGAACAGGGAAAGTCTGTCCATTTTCTGACATTCTCCTCAGTTTCTTTTTTCAGAATACTTTAGTTCTAAGTATAGAGGTCCTTCACTACCTTAGTAGGTTGATTCCTAGGTATTTAGCTTTCTTTGAAGCTACTGTGCATGGGATTGTTTTTCTGATCTGTGCCACTACATGGAGCATTATCTTTTACATTTTATCTTCATAGTAAACTTGGAGTTAGATAATGATCTTGTCTATGCAGAAACTGAAGCTGGGAGAAATAGTAAATAAGAAACTTTAGACTCAAGCCCAGGCCCTCTGCCTCTAAGTTCAACTTGTTTGTAGCCTGGGAAGAGGCATTTCAGCCAATTAAAATTTAGCTCATCAAAGCTAGAAATGCAACTTTCCCTCACTCTAGTCTATCACCTTAGCACCCTTAGCAACAGCCAGAGAACTTTACCTGGAGACAGACCTGTGTCTAGCTTGTAGTATGTATGCACACACCTAGATTGTAGTTCAAAGTTAGACTGCTCTGGTTTAGCTGAGATTGCTTCCCTGTTATTCCTGCTATTGCTCGATCTGTAGAGGTTTCCATAGCAAAGCATGTGTTTTCTATCCTGGCAGCCATAAGGCTACTAGCACCAGGCCCTCTGTCTGAAACAGGCATAGAGGTTCCCCATCACAAAGACTGCCACCTAGGTACAAGGTCAGTTGGGGTGAGCCATCAAGAGTTAGCTAATATCAACATCTAGCTTTCTGCTGTGGGCGTTGTCTTATTTTAAGACAGTATGTTCTTAGGAAATTTTACTTTTATGTTGTCTACCATCCATTAAGCAAGATTTAATCACATAATCTGGAAACACAGATGGAAAGTTAGGAAATTAAACTTTTATGCATATCAAGGTACAGCTTGCCAGGTACGAGGTCACGTGCCTATAATCCCAGCTACTTAGGAGGCTGAGGTAGGAGTAAGACAAAATTAAGGCCAGACTGGGCAACTTAGGGAGACTGCCTCAAAATAAAATTTTAGAAAAAGAGTTGGTATGCATCTTAGCGGTAAAGCACTTCCCTAGTGTATGTGTGGCCCTGTTTTCAATCCCCAGTCTGTCTGTCTCTGTCTGTCTCTCTACTTTGTTTGAATTACTTCTAAGTTGGTATCTTTTCAAAAATAACTAAAAATATAGCAAAATAATTACATTTGATTCTAATCATTATGGTTAAAGTAAAAAATGGTATTACTCATTTAGCCAGGTTTCAGAAAGGTAACTATCAAAACCTGTAACATAGGTTATCGATAAAGGCTAATATTGGTGGAGCGTGGTCTTAGGACTGTGGCAAAGCCAAAAGAACAGGCTTTTCTGGCTTGGCTCTAATTTTGAATCTTTATAGTAATGATTGGGATACGTCAGGCACAAGAATTAGGGAGTAATTGAAAACTTCTTCTGCACTAATAAGCCACCTTTTTATGGTATCTGTGTTGGATTCTCAACTCCTCTAGTGTGGGTCTTTCTCTTCCTTTTCCTGTTTCTTCGTCTGACTGGACCCTTCATTTTGAACATTTGCAAGGACAATAAGGCTTTGTCTTAAAGCTATAACTATGCTTGTGAAATACAATGGGAAACTGTTTTTAAAAAAGGAAGGTGTTGGTTGGAGGAATAGCTCAGTGATTAAAATACTTGCCTAGGAAGCTCATGGCCCTGAGTTGATTCCCTATAACCGCATAAAGATGGGTGTGGTAGCACATGCCTATAATCACTGCATCTGCAGGCTGAGCCAAAAGATTGCCATGTGTTTAAGGCTACATAGTGAGTTCAAGACCAGCCTGGACTACAGAGCAAGACCCTGTCTCCCCCCCCCCCACCCCAAATATTTTTAATTTAAAAAGTAAAAAACTAAAATAAAAAGGAAGGTATTACAAGTACTTTATTTCTCCTTTCTTCTGTTCTTCTTTCTTTTCTTCTGAAGGTATCTTAATACTCTGTTACTTTGCTGTTGAAAATGTTATTTGGATCAAAGCTCTATATTCATCTTAATGCTCAAGTTCTATACTCATCTAATATGAAGTCATTTATTTTCTACATAATGTGATATGTTGGTTTTCTAACGCAGATTGAAGACATCTTTTAAGATCTTTATGTCCTACATCTTCATGTAATACTTTTGTATGTTAAACTTCTTGTGTTCATATGAAACCATTTGTGTACAAAATATGAGCTGTTGTGCTAAGCTCTAATCCTAAGAAGTTGTATAGATTGGCTTTTGTTATCTGAAAACAGCTGAGCTTTTATCATGAACCTTTATTCCTTTAATTTAGTTCAGTGGAAATATATATTAGCAAAATAATTGAAAAAATTAAATATTTAAGGAATATACAGTAAGAAAATACTATTGAATTAATTGTTCTATGATTTCTACTTGAACTTTTAAAAAATTTTATTGTTACACAATATAAGTTGTTTCCTTTTATGTTTCTATTTTAAATGACATTTACTATTAAGGTATTGTGTTGGGTCTACATGATGCTGAATTTCTAGATGAAAAATGCAAAATTTTATCAATCTAAATATTTGTAGACACACCCTCAGTGTGATGAGCTGTGACTGTGAAGTCGGTGTTGCTCAGCTGTAGCCAAACCAGGAATTATTTGTTCTCTATAGAGGTACACAGACTGTCAAAACACTTAACAATCTCTAGTCCACAAATAAGTCTAGTGAAGCAAGTGCTTTTTAGATTATAGTTTGGCAAAATATTTATTATGGAAAGATGAAGGTCTATTTTTAATATGTATAAAGAATAATGGATTGACCTCTATTTAAATATTTTTCATTTATAAAATTGTATAACTTATTTTGTTTTGAGTTTTTGGTTTTCAGAATGCATAATCAGATAAAAAACTAGTCTTATTTTTGTAAATAGCACACAGTTTTAGAGTAGTTCAGTACTGATGGAGTAACAGGTTTTTGTAGGTAATTAGAACATATAGGTCAAATCATTTGCCAATATGAAAGCTAATTACTCACTAAGTTATCATATCCTGCACTGTGCCAACTATGATTGTTTGTGTAAACTTATTCTTATAACACATACTGTCATAAAGATAGTCATATATTAGATTAATGGAATAGAATTGAGAGTGTAGAAATAAGCCTATGTGTCCATAGCTAACTGATTTTCAACAAAGATTGTGGAACATTCGGTGAAGAAAGAATAGTTGTTTCAAGAAATTATGCAAGGACAACTGGATAACCAAAGCAAAAGAGTAAAGTTGGATCTTTACTGCACACTCTATACAAAATTAATTCAAAGTGGATCAAAGAACTCATCTTAAGATCTCAGATTATAAGACTCAAGAAATTTAAGGATTATAGTTTCAGGTTCTTTGAAAAAATTGTTGGTATTGTGATAGGAATTGCATTGAATCTATATATCAGTTTGGGCAGTATAGTCATTTTGATTTTATTTACTCTGCCTATCCAAAAACAGGGAAGCCTTTCCATTTTCTGATATCACCTAGTACATCTTTCTTCAATGTAATGTGGTTTTCTTTATATAGGTCCTTCACTTCCTTAGTTAGGTATACTCCTAGGTATTTCATTTTTTTTCTGGGTAATTGGGAATGGGATAGTTTTTGTGAACTCTTTCTCAGTACATTAGTTGTCAGTGTAGAAAGAAGAACAAAAAGACACCTAGAATAGCCAAAGCAGTCTTGAGTAACAAGACCAAGGCAGGAGGCATTACAATACCAGACATTAGGCTGTACTATAAAGCAAGAGTTGTAAAAACAGTTTGGTACTGGCACAAAAACAGACAGTTAGACCAGTGGAACAGAATTAAGGATGCAGAGACAAACCCAAATATCCTCAACTACCTAATCTTTGATAAAGGAGCCAAAAACATACACTGGAAAAAGGATAGCCTGTTCAACGAAAGGTGCTGGGAAAGGAGAAGAATGAACCTAGACACACATCTGTCATCATGCACTAAAATCAAATCAAAGTGGATCAAAGACCTAGATATTAAAAATGAAACACTGAACCTTCTAGAAGACAAACTAGGCAAATATATAAAAGACATAGGGGTAGACAGAGACTTTCTTAATAGGTCACCAAAAGCAAAAGAAATTGTTCCCATTATCAATAAATGGGATCATCTCAAATTAAAAAGTTTCTGTACATCAAAGGAAATTATCAACACTATAAAAAGAGAACCGGCAGAATGGAAAAATATATTCACCACCAATACCTCAGATAGGAGGCTTATAACCAGAATATACAGGGAACTGAAAAAATGTATACCCCCAAAAAATCAATCACCCTGTTGAAAAACAGGCAAAAGAAATGAAGAGGCAGTTCACTAATGAAGTTCAAATGGCCAATAGATACATGAAAAGATGTTTGGCATCCCTAGCCATAAGAGAAATGCAAATCAAAACCTCGCTAAGATACCATCTAACTCCAAAGAGATTGGCCTATATCAAAAACTGAAACAGCAATCAGTGCTGGCGAGGCTGTGGGGAAAAAGGAACCCTCCTGCACTGTTGGTAGGAATGTAAATTGGTACAACCACTATGGAAAAAAGTATGGAGATCTCTCAGAAGATTGGAAATAAATAACCCCTCCAATCCAGCGATACCTCTTCTGGGAATACCCCCCCCCCAAATTAAAAACAGCACATAACAGAGATACATGTATGCTCATGTTCATAGCAGCACAGCTAACAATAGCTAAAACGTGGAAGACATCGAAATTCCTATCAACAGACCAAAGGATACACAAATTGTGCTATTTATACACAATGGAATACTATGCATCTATAAAGTCAGATAGATTGGAGGCTTTTGAAGGCCAATGGAAGGCAACTTGATACCATCATGCTTAGTGAAGTGAGTCAGAAGCAGAAAGTGAAATATTGAATGGTTTCTATGATATGCGAAACTCAGATCACAATTATCTCAAGGCACTTAATGTGGAAAATAATGGAAACTAAGGAGTTGAGTGGGTAAGGGGAAGGGCCAGAAGGAGAGAGGGAAAGGTCTTGTAACCTTGCCAAGATATGTATGTGCACAAAATGCTCCAGATCACTGTAAACTTCAAATTTTGCATTTATACTTATCAATAAAATGGGGGGAAAAGACTCAAGGAAGAAAGCAGATTAGTGAATATTTGTGATCTTAGTTTTGGCAGTGGATCTTAGCTGTGACAACAAAAACACAAGCAACAAAAGAAAAAATAGATAACTTAGACATGATCAAAACTAGAAACTTTTATTCTTCAAAGAAGCGCTATTAAGAAAGTGAAAAGATACCACATAGAATGAGATAAAATATTTTCAAATCACAAATCTGGTAAGAGATTTTTATGAATTAGATGTTAAATGTGTCCCAGTGGCTCATATGTTGAATGCCTGGTCCCTAGCTGATAGCTCTGTTGGATGGTCAAAGACCTTTTAGGAAATAGGATGTAAGAGATGCAAGTTAGGTCACCGGGGTGGGCTCTTGACGAAGGTGCTAGAACACTGCCGCTTTCTCTCCCTGTTTGCTTCTTGGCCACTGATGTGAGCAGGTTCCTCCATCATAGGCTCATAGGCTCTCCATTGCATCTTATCTTGCCATAGGCCCAAAAGCAGCAGAGCCAGCTGGCTATTGACTGAAATTTCTAAAACTATGAGCAAAAATAAGATTTTCCTCCTTTTAAGTTGATTTTTTTCACGTTGTTTTCTCACAGTGACAGAAAGCTGGCTAACACGGAGGCTTATGTCAGAATCTTCCAAGTCAGTAATAAAAAGAAAAATAGTCCAATTAAAAAATAAAGACCGGAATAGACATTTCTCCAAAAAAGATATATAAATAAGCACTTGAAAAGATTCTTAACATTATTAATCATCAGAGAAATGCAAAGTGAAACCACAATGAAATACCACTTCATGCCCCAAAGACAGCTAAAATTAAAAATTTGGGTAATACAGTCTTTATACATTGCTAGAGGGAAATTAAAGTGGTATAGCCACTTCAGAAAATAACTGAACAGTTCCTCACATAATTAAGCATGGAGTACCTGCAAGGTCCAGCAATGATACCATCTCATGATGATACATGATGGGTTATAAATGAGATTTTGGCAACAGGTGGGAACTTCTCCCATGGATTTTCAAGTTGCCTTACCCAGTTCCAAAGTTATGAATCATTAGGATACCCTAATCTGCTCTAAAAGCACAGAATCTGTGTCCAGCTACAGTGATGTAATCCCAGCTACTCAGGAGACTGAGGCAGGGCGATCATAAATTCAAGGCCAGCCTGAGCAACCTAGCCGGGCTCACAAAAAAATAAAAATAAAAACACTAACTCTCATAGGAACCAGATCAATTCAGATATTATAGAAATTAAAAATAAAATGAAACCTAAGGTAAATTGAGTTTTTAATTAAGAATATTAAAGTACTTTCTCTTTGTAAAAAGAAGTATGTCTTGAAATTCTCAGTTAATGTGTGGGAACAAGAATGCATGCTTAATGTATTCTAATTTACCTTTTGTAAAATAATAATCCAATTAAACATCCAGAGAGAGTTTTTAAGTTGTTAAGTCAGTTAGCCTGCCTTAGGAAGTATCTGCTGACAGTGAAGAAGAAGGTGAGAGCACCATAGGCTTTGGCTTGTATTTTGGCTTTGTCAAAATTAGTTGCAAGAAATCTCAATTTCACTCTGTATCTATTAAGGGGATATAATTGTGGTCAGTCCTTAAGTTTTAGAAGCCTTAGCTACAATAAGAAAATAGAAAAGCATTTAGTACTCAGTCAACACTTGAAACCCTTCATCATTATTTTAAACTAGACAGTGAAAACTTGGCTTAATAAGCATTTTATTTACAAGTAATACACAAACAAAGTAATTTACTCGGGTTATTTCTTTTTACTAAGACCCACGGCCAATACGCCATTGATTTAAATGTTTACACTACAGAAAAGTTGTTTCATTTGTAATGCAGCCAATACGAGGCTTCCCTAAGATGGGCAGAAGTAAGTGGATCCACACATAACTTCAGGCCAGAACTTGGTGTTGCACATTGTTGTGGCATGACTTGTGATTGTTCACACTGTGTTTTGTTAAATGTGAAAAGTAAATGATTTCTTTATGTCACTAATAATGAAAAATCATTAAGCACTTTGAAGCTGCGTAATTTTAAGTAATGTATATGGTATGAAAAACTTGATTGATAGAGAATTTATCTTTTCAATTTCTGCTCTCAATGCCTACCATTTAGAAAATGAAGGTTTTCTCCAAGTCATTGAGTATCTTCTCTGTAAGCTAATGTAAGTCCTTCAAATTTTGAAATATAAGAATAGGAAGAGGGTTACCATCCTTGGAGCTCAGCTGATAAGTGATTTATAAATTTATAGCTTTTTGTTTGTGTTTATATCTACAGTCTGTTTTGTGTTAAAAATTTTTTTATGTTCTGCACTGTATGGAACAGCTCCCTTTTGTTCTTTTTCTTTGCATGATGATAGCATATTATTCCATTTCCACTTAAGGAAAGAACTATCTTTAGTGAATCGCTTCAGTACCTGTGCTAAAAATCAATTGACCATGTTTCTGTGGCTCTAGACTTTTTGCATTCACTATTCTGTTTCACTGGTGTATATTTGTCTGTTGCTATGACAATACTATGCTGTTTTGATTACGATAGCTTTTGAAACATGTCTTCATTATCAGTTATACTAGTTCTTTACTGTCCTTTGCTTTTGGAGCAGCAGCTGTTCTAGGATCTTTTAATATCCACATGTCGTATGGGATCAGCTTGTGAGTTTTGTCTAAGAAAGCCTGATTGACATCTTTATAATATTGAGTCATCTATACAAATATTCAACTTTTCTTTATTGTTTATTTTAGTGTAAAAATCTTTGCATTATATAGTTTCATGAAGGATATTGTTTTTAGTGTAAAAATCTTGGCATTAGGTTTTGTGAGGGTATATAGATTTTCTCTTATACTACCTTTAGTTTTGTTGTTTTTGATTTGGTATGCTGATCTGTAAGATTGAATTGAGAAATAGTCACTCTTCTGTAATTCTCTCGAAGAATTTTATACAATTAATACTTTTCTTCCTTTAAAATATGATCAGAGAGTTAGATATATGAGAGAAATCATTTGTGGCTGGAATTGTAATGTGTGGATATTTTAATTTCTAATTCAGTTTTAACAAATATGAGATTAAGAACTGCATCGGTGTATCCCACAATGTTCGACATTTTGCTTGCATTTACATTATTTTGAAATACTTTTTAATTGTCCCCTGATTTCTTCCATTACGTAGGGGTTATTCCAAAGTGTGTCATTTAGTTTTCAAATATTTGGGGACTCTTAACTATCATTATGTTACTGATTTCCAATTTAATTTCATTGTGATAAAAATATATACTTTTACGGTTTAAATCATGTAAAAGTTGCTTAGATACATTTATTTGGCTTCAAATAATATTTAACTTGGTAGATGTTCCATGTGTGTCTTAAAAGATTGCACATTTTGTTGTTGAGTAGAACGTTCTTTAAGTTACAGTTAGGCCATAGTTTTTGGTGGTGTTAGCCAGGTCTTCCATGTATTCACTGATTTTCTGTCTCTATGGTTCAGTTATTGAAAAAGAGTACATACATTTTTGCATCTTGATACTCTTTTGTGCCTCATAAAAGCTTAATTTAGTAAGAGAATGATGCTGTGAGTGTCATCAGGAAGATCTGTGGTCAAGGAAACATGGGAGCATCCTTCATTAACAACAACTTGAAAGCAGCACTCCAAAATGATGTTCTGTTGATTTAAGTCTTTTTAGTTTGTTTGTTGGGTTGGTTGGTTTTTCGTTTTGTTTCTTGAGACAGGGCCTTGCTCTGAGGCCCAGGCTGGTCCTGAACTCACTGTGGAGCTCAGGCTTGCCTTAGATTCACGGCAATCCTCCTGTCTCAGCATCCCGAGTGCTGGGATTACAGGCATGCGTCACCACAGCCAGCTTATATTATGTGATGTTGGGGAATCGAACTTGGGTACTTAACACTTGACTTAGCGAACACTTTAACTGCTGAGCCATTCCTCCAGCCCCAAATTTAAGTCTTGAAACAGAAGTTTGAATGTTTGGCTGATCGTGCAGTATGACACATCGATTCAGGCAGATGGACCTACGAAATAATGCAGTGCGATGAGCACAGTGGGCTAAATGCTGGTGATGATGTTAGCGACATATGCTTACTTTTTTCACATCTCTCTGTTTTTCTTTTTAAATTCAGAGCAAGTATTTCTGGCAATAACACCACAGTATAGATATTATGTACTTCCTCTCATGACATTAAGGAGCATACAGTGTCAGGCTTTCTCTGATACTCCTGGTAACTTCCTTGACATTGCTTGACTTCTTAATTAAGATAGTGACCAGGATGGTTTGTGGTATAGCTCGGTGGCTGAGTGTATGCTTGGTGTGCATGAGGCTGTAGGCTCAGTTCCTAACACTTCAAGAATGGGGGGAGGGCATGTGTGTGTGTGTGTGTGTGTGTGTGTGTGTGTGTGTGTGTGTCCACTCTAGAGCTGGAGATATAGCTCAGTGGTAGACCTCCTACCTGCACAAAGCCCTGGATTCAATCCCCTGCACTGCAAAATGAACAAATAAAAAATCCCCACTCTAGGAAGGTACATTCTCTCCTTTGAAATTATTACAGTTCTGGCATTATTTTGTTTCTGTTATTAAAACCATATAAAAATTCCAGAGTTGGATCATAGTGTCACTACTCTGCTGAGTATCTTCTTTTAATGCTTCCAGGCCCTCTCCAAGCTTCCATCCTGCACTGGCTTGGGATACTGATCTTCACAGACTGTATCAGTGGACTCCCTTGTCCTGTGGCCTCTCAGTTCCATTTGGCCAGTGGAAAGCATTAGCAGATTTACAGGAAAGAAAAATGAGGTCATGGTATTTGTTCCCCCATCCCGTCCTACTAGGTTGCTGTGGATTAAATGCTTTGCTGCACAGAAAGCCATAGCAATCTAAAAACAAGTTGCAGTTGAGAACAGATGGTGGTTACTAGAGAATGGCAGAGTCAGGGGAGGGAAGGATGGGGAACGGTAAGTCAGCAGGCACTGAGTTACTATTCTATAGGAGAAAAAAGTTCTGTTGTAATTACAGATAATGTTAATGTATTATATATTTCAAAAGAGCTATAAGAAATGATTTTCAGTGTTTTTACCGCATAAATAATAAATGTGAAAATATTTTGCAGTGTGTACATATATTGAATCACATAGTACCCCTTTAATATATACTGCATTTATGTGTCAAAAGTAAGATCCCAGATGATGTCAGAAAGCCTGTCAGTATGATAGTCTTTCTGAGTCCAATTAGTGGCCTGAGATGATCACAGTTCCCATGTGCTAGTCTTTTAGACAGTTTTTGTTTTTGAACACAGGGCCTCATGCGTGCTAGGCAAGCACTGTACCACTGAGCCATATCCCCATCTCATTTTAGTTTATGTTTTTAATACAGGAACTCAGATTTTTTTCTAGTTGTAGGAACCTTTCCTCAAATAAAATATTGCCAGATACTTCAATAAGTGTAGAAAGTTTTTAGTTTAAATCTGTTTAACAGTGTATAAGGTGCCAAGAATAGGGAAAGGCCATCTTTACTTGGACTCTGTTTTCTCAGCTTCATTCTGAGCCTGACTCTGCTTTTCCCAAAAGCTACCCTTGAAGTAAGTACTCAGCCATGACCTTGAGACACCACAGCAAACACTGAGAAGCAGAGATCTGCCCAGAGCTCTGCTAAGCAGGCAGTGAAAGATGGTTCCAAATACTTATAGAAGTAGGATGGTACATAATTTCAATGCTGTGCTTATAAACTGGATTGGTAAATTGCCTGGAGAACTGTTCACAAACTTTTCTGAAGTTGATTCGTAGCACAGCAGTAAAATAAAATGCCCAGTTATTGATATCTGCCAAGAATGCAGGGTGAGAACTGGAAGAATAGATGTGATGCCTGGTATTCCTGGTCTTGAGATAGAAGACCAATCTGATGTTCAAATCTAGTTTCACATGTTATCTGCTGAGGTGAATTATATGTTTGATAACTTAGAAAACTATTCAATGAAGTTAGGTAGGTTTTTCAAAATTTCAGTCTTATCAAATGCTTAGATATTTCTGTGCAAGAAACCATTTTGGGATTTTCCCAGAAATGTCAGTGATCTCGGTGGTACCATAGGGTTACACTTAAGCAGCCAATTGCTTCCCCCTTTCTTAGTGTCCTGCCATTTTTTTTTACTTTGTTGCTGACTTCTTGTCTTTCATGGCAAACTAATACTCCACACCTCAAGGGTTCAGTTTTCTGCTTCTTTCTGCAAATCTCCTTGCTACTTTTCTCTCTATGTGTCTCAAGTTCAAATGCCCTACAGAGAAGGTCAACCTTCCAGAGTGGAGTATTCAAGGAATTTTATGCCATGTTCTAAAACATTACTTGACAGCTTATAGAAAGCTTTATTGGGAACCCTCCTGCACTGCTGGTGGGAATGTAAATTGGTACAACCACTTTGGAAAGCAGTATAGAGGTTTCTTAAAAGATTGGAAATAAAAATCCCCTTTGATCCAGCAATACCTCTCCTGGGAATTTTCCCAAAAGAGTTAAAAACAACACATAACAGAGATACATGTACACCCATGTTCATAGCAGCACAACTAACACTAGCTTAAAAAATGGAAGACACCAAAATACCCATCAACAGACCAATGGACATACAAACTGTGTCATCAATACACAATGGAATACTATGCATCTATAAAGTCTGACAGCTTGGAGGTTTTTGTAAGCAAATGGAGGAAACGTGAAACCATCATGCTTAGTGAAGTGAGTCAGAAGCAGAAAGTGAAATGTCGAATAGTTTCTCTGATATGAGAAACCCAGATCCCAGATCACATTATTTCACAGAACTTAAAGTGAAAAATAAAGGGAATGGGGGTGGGAGGGGATGGTGGGAGTGAGTAGGGGGTGGATCAAAAGGAAAGAGGCAAAGGTCTTGTTACCTTGACTAGATATGTATGTGCACAAAATGCCCCAAACCAATGTAAACCTTAAATTTTGCACTTATACATATCAGTAAAATGAGGGGGGGGGGGAGCTTTATTAGGACTTCCAGTCAAGATGGCTGCAAAGTAACAGATCTGCAGAATGTCTTCTCATGGACCTAATTAAAAATTTGGGAATATAATCAAAAATCACCTGTTCAATCTAGCTAGTACAGGGAGGAACACCCTAACAATTGAAATGTGGCCAATGGAAAATCAGAAACCCCAAAAACACATTGGAAGTGGAGGGAAACAGCAGGCCAGGAAGCCACCCAGGCCATCTGAGAATGGCCGGGAGCTGCCCATGTCCACTGATGGAGGAAAGGCCATCAGATCTTGGAGCTCTGACTAAGTGAGGAGAGAGAGGAGCACCCCAACAACTGAAAGGGTGCTCCAAGAAGGTGAGAAATCCCAAAGACATATTGGAAGTGGAGAGAAACAGCAGCCCAGGAAGCAGCCTCAGGCCAAGATGTCCAGAGATGAAGAAAGCCCAGAGCCCAGAACCTCAGACCAATATAACAGTGGATCTGGGAAAAGTGAGACTTGACTGCAGCTGGTAGCCCCATCTTCCAAAAACCAGCCTGCACATAGTGCATACTACACACACAATCAAGCTCCACCTTAAAAAGGTCTCCCAGAGCCCAGATCAGAAGCAGTGCTTAGCATCTGTAATAGGCAATGATTTAAGCAGGAGCCATTTAAAAAAAAAAAAACCCAAGACTGAACTGTTTAGAGTAAAAGCAAGCTTAGAAGGGCACATCAGGTTTTTAGAGGTTACTCTTACACAGTGCCTAGGAAAAAACTGGCACAATAGACAGTGGTAGAGAGGAGAGAAAGGTTGACGACCTCCTAAACCACTTGGATGTAGTGGGAGCACCTCCGAGACTGGAGAGCCCCACACGAGGGGGAGGGAAACCAGGACAAGAAGTAGAGTTTTGCTGAGAGGGCTTAGGGTGAACAGGATACCTTGGAAACCATTAGACTGTCAGGTCCTCCCTCCCAGTACAGAACTCAGAGGAATTTTGACTTCCCCTGACACACACCCTCATAGATAGTCAAAGAAACCTCTCAGGTAGACAAAACTCACTGAGCATATAAAAACCACAAATTAAAAGTTGGCTGAGGTAAATAAGGAAGTGCAACATATGAAGGACCATTTGATCAAGAAATGGAAATTTTGAAAAGAAATCTAGCTGATATTCAGAATATGAAATATGCATTTTAAAGCAGCAGTCAACTCAAACATTGTGAGAACAAAATTTCAGACCCTGAAGACAAGGCTGAGGAAACAAATGCTACAATTAGCCACAACTCCAAAATTAGAAATGAGCAAAGTAGCTGGATACAACAGCTGATGGATGACTCAAAGAGAACCAACCTCAGAATATGGATGTGGGAGAAAGCAGAAGACAGCACCAAAGGTGTAAAGAATTTATTCACTGAATAGTGCAAGAAAATTTCCCTAATCTAAAAAAGGAAGTTATTTTTCAAGTACAAGAAGCTTTTAGAACACCAAATAACCTCAACCAGCAATGAGACTTGCCACAGCATATTATAATCAAAACCTATGAAACACAACATAAAGAGAGAGTATTAAAAGCAGCAAGAGAAAAACAGACATTTTCCTACCAAGGCAAACCCACTCAAATTACCGTAGATTTCTCAGTGCAAACTTTAAAGGCCAGGACAGCCTGGAGCAAAATCTTTCAAGCTTTAAAAGACAGCAAGTGTCAACTCAGGTTGTGGTATCTGGCAAAATTACTCCTTAAAATTGAAGGAGAATTAAAAATCGTTTCATGACCAAGAATCCCTAAAGAAATGTGCAACCACTAGCCCACATTGCAGAAAATACTTTAAGGGATCTTGAGAGAGACAAGCGGCACCAAAGAACATGGAGGAAAGGAAACATCTAAAGAGAAAGTGTAACAAAAAAATAGATTGGTATTTGAATCATTTTGTAGTATCCTTCTAAAACAGTACCGTAAAACAAAGTCAACGAAATTATTTAATAGTATATTAGTTTGTAAAACATAATAATTATATTCAATATGGGGAATTGATATAAAATATTTTAAAAATATGTATACATGAATTTATGGATGGAAAGGTAAATAAAATGATAAACCAAATCTTGGCAAAAGTTAGTGATTAATGAAATTTAAGTAAATAATTTATGAAAGTTAAAGAAAAATTTGATTTTTATATCTGTTGCTTTATGTGTAATGTAAGTTCACTTAATATAACAATTCCATATAAACTTAAGTTCAGTTAATGTAGCAATTCACTTATTTGGCCTTAGATGTAAGTTTATCCTAAGAAAACTGATTGATGTAATGGTAATCTGAATGTCTTTTGAATGTACATTTAAGGAATTTAACTTCTGTCTTTTTCTTTTCAAATTTTCTAGCCTAATGAATTTCATTGTTATAGTTCTTTTCTTATATGGACTGATGAATGAGTCCATGTTAAAGAATCTCCAAAAAGACATACTAAGACATGAAAAAAAATGGAAAAAAAAAGAAACTTTTGGCAAATCTTCCCAATAAAGGGCTCTACTGGACCCAGGGAAGAGGCATCAACATGTGGCCACTGCGGCACATTCTAGGGGTGGGACGCTGAACTAAAAAGTGTTGATGTGAGTGGTGAAGTGAGTCAGACACAGAAGATTAAATATGTTAAATATCACATGGTTTCTCTGATTTGGGAAACCCAGAATACAGGCATTCTGTAGAACCAAATGGGTGTGATAGTGGGAGTTACAGGGGCATGGGGAGGGTGTGAGAGGGCCAGAAATGTGGAAGGGAAGGGATTGTAATGTTGATGTGATATATGTATGTATATATACACACACACACATATATATATATATATGTATATATATACATATATATATATATGCACAAAATACTCAAGTTCATTGTAAACATTATGTATCATATATATATTGAGGGAAGCTTTATTAAATCATGGATCTGAGACCTGAGTCTAATCCAGTCACCTGTGGCTGAGTTGGCAGAATCATGTGAGGCAGGAAGGATGGGAAAGAGTCCCTGTGCCTGGATGGAATTCAGAAATCTCAACAGAGGCAGTGCACCTGGAAGGCATTGTCCATTACAACCACCTTTAGTAGCACAATCTGCATTCATCAGACATGCATGGTATCAGATGGAGCACAGATTTCCTTGTGATAAGTTAAAGCTGTAGTTTTCAAAATATCTTTGGCAAAAAGTTCTACCCAAAGGAGAGACTTTATACATACAGGATTTTGAGCAATTTCTTGTCACTTTTATATATTGTGTTTTCAAATGAATATTTACTTAAAGATAACATCCTACCATTCAAAAATAGTTTGAAGATCACTGAGCTGCAGGAGTACAACTTTGAATAATTTTTTAAAAAGAGTAATACTCTATAATATATTAAAGAGTTGTCCTTTTAAAGAGTAGTAATTTTAAAAAGAGCAGTTCTATTTATAAAAGTAGTAAGATTTAATAAGAAATACAGTAAAATACAAGATGTCATGAAATACATTTTACTAAGTCTTCTATCAGAAGCTTTGGAGGAGACTAGATAAGAAAATTAAGTAAGGTTATTTTACAACATTAAAGTCTTCATTGAAATTGTTTTAATGTCTTAGATGTTAAACACAATTATTTAGCTTTGATTGTCTATATATTGAAGAGTAAGATCAATATTTTCATAGCAATGATCTGATTATAAGTTCATAATAGTTAAGATAATATACTGTTAGGATAGTCATGTTTGACTGTGTTTACAGACACAAGAACACAGCCACATCGAATACCAGGCAGACTAATTAGCTATGTATAAATTATGATTAATTAAGAAACAGATTGAGAAATTACACATCTCTTACATACTGGTTCAGTACACGTATTTTGTTGTAATCATATTCTGTATGCTTAGTAAATTTTCCAAACTGAAGGTATCTCTATGGGTTTATGAATCTGACTTACGTTTATGATTGAGGAATTATATCTTTATCCTCTGAGTTTGGATATCTTAATACCTCGCACTTCCTGAAAAGCTGATTAACCCGTGAAAACGTTGAGCCATTGTCTCTTGGGGTGGCACATAAAACTATTCAAAACTCTTTTAGACATTCTAGTGCTGTGGCTCAGAAATCTATCCCAGGTCTTTCTCCTTTGAGTCTCCTCTGATGTCCTCTTTAACATTTGCTGCTTCTCAGTGTGTGTGTGGGGGGGGAGGGGGGTTATCGCGGTAGGGACTTGCTCTGTAGGCCAGGCTGATCTTGAACTCACCATGTAGCCCAGGCTAGCCTCAAACTCACAGCAGTCCTCCTGCCTCAGCCTCGTGAGTGCTGATATGATAGACATGCACTGCCATACCTGGTTTCTGTGGTGCTGATGAGTCGAGCCCATAGCCTTGCAGTTGCTTAGCAAGTGCCCTAACCTCTGTGTTATTCCTCCAGCCTCTTTAGTATAGTTTACGTTAAACATCATAGCAGACAAATGATTTAACTAGTCCTATTTCCTAAAAGACTTGGAATAAATGTTTAAAAAGTTGCAGCTCCTCATCATGCTGAACACGTGCTCCATTGCCCCTCTTTGACCTAGCTGGGTTACTCCAGAGAATTCTTACTGTCAACATCACTGAGCATGTGGGAGAGGGAAGGGCTGAAGAGGGAGCGTGGGTGTAAGGGGTTTCCTCTATGGGTCATTTCTAATTTTACCCGACATCCTGATTATGCTGACACAGTTGTAATGTTTTGATTCATAATTTAAAAATGAAGAAGTTGAAGTAAAAGCAGCTAGTTTATTTCTAGGCTGTAAGAAACTTGACATAGGAAGTCATTGGCACCAAGGTCAAATAACAGTGGTGAAAACATTGCTCTTTAAAAATAAATAAAGCAATAATCGGCTGCCAGCAATTGCATTGATAAATAGTATATTGCCCCTTCCCTTTTCATAATCCCTCTAATTTGCATATGTGCTTCTAAACATGTCAGTTGACATGGAGTCTTGTTTTATTTAAGCGAATATGCATAAACACAGTTATGGGGGAAAATAACAGCACTATGAGAGCATTTTATTAATTAATTTTTATTCCTATGTGTACTTAGGCCTGACAGTCTGAGCTTTAATCCTGTTTATCCAAGCTAAAAATAAGACGCTGATACCATTTCAATAGAACTTGCTCCTTTGAAATAAATGATCCTGTATAAATGCTGTGGAAGGAATAAGTGGCTTGCTTTCAGGGTTTGGATGCAGCCTTGATACCGTGAGGAATGCAACCCATCGTACCCAGTTGGGGAAGCACTTGGGCTAAGGAGGGCTCCACATGATGGTCAGGTCAAGTTAGCCCTTGGACTGAGTGTAGGGCTGCTTCCAGATGACCGTAACTATGTCCCTATCTAGCTACTTCAGGAACTTTTGTCAACTCAGGCGGAGATGGGAGGGGACCTTGTACATGGCTGACACCAAATGCTTCATGGTTACTGAAGTAAAATCCAAGCTATAACCTTCTGAGTCTGAAAAGCAATATCCTGTTAAGGTTAGACAACAGCATTATTAACAAAGAATGCAAATAATGGTGCACCATTATAAATATATGTGTTTATCTTTATCACATTTTACTGATTCTGCTCTGTTGGGGAATTAGTAAAGTATTACTGGCTGAGTTGTTTTTGGTTGGTTGGTTGGTTGGTTAGTTAGGTTTTTTTTTGGGGGGGGTTGCCTTTGCAAATAGTTCTGTAATTAAAGAGTTTGCTATCCATCTCCATAGATGTAGGTGAACTGCCATTACTGTATACACATAGTAATCCCATAGAGCAGCCTTGTCCTTCAGATGATATATGTGATTATATCTGTAGACAATGACAAGTCATTCTCCAGGAGTGATGGCCATTTTTAACAATAGACTACAACATCTTTTTCCTTCTGAACCTTAACACTGAGTACTGCTCTTTTTTTTTTTTTTTTTTTTTGACCACGTTGCTGGGTAACTCATGTTTTATTGCTTACTTATTTTGTCGAAAGTGTCTTTTGTATATTTATTGACCATTTATATTTTTGCATTATAAGCTGCTGATTGTATTTCCCCATTCTCTATTGGTTTGCTCACTTTTTAATTCTGTTGAATTAAAATCAAGGAAGTTAAAGGTCCATCTTTCAGAAAAGTTTTTAATGGTTGAAATAAATTATTTTCTTCCCTTCATCTTGACAGAGTACTCTTAAGTCCTCTTGTACAAGGAATTTCATCCTGACTCCATGTAATACTGAGGTACAGGAAAATATAAGCCAACTTTTGCTTCCTTTAAAGGACAAGTGAACAGCAAAGAAAGGGTGTGATGCACCCTTGGGGAATTTGAGTGATCATAGCGGGGAAAGCACATGTGTGCTCATACAGTCTGCATGGTATGAGCTGCTCATAACTCAAAAGACTCATAATAGCTCTTTAGTATCAATATCTTTTAAAATCTTGAATCTTTCAAATTTTAAGTGATTCTGATGACAAATTTAAGTTTCATGTTCAGCACTGTGAAATAATGTTACAAAATATTTAACTGATATCAGTATATACTACAAGATAAATCACAATCCAGAAAGATAAACAAGTCATTATAATTGGGATCTAATTGGGCATTGGTTGTGCCATTGTCGTTTTCTTGTTGTGTAACCCTCAAGTTAATATGGCTCACTGTCTTCATCTACCAGATGAGAATAATAGCTTTTCTACCTATCAGGTAGATTGTTTTGCCCATTAAATGAAGCATGGAAAGCATTTTGTGAACCATGTAGTACCCTTAATTACCATAGTAGGAAATAGGAAATCAATAGATTACTTTCAGGAATGTCTTGTTGGCCGTCTGTTCTCTAACTTATCAAAGATTATTATACTGATGACAAAATATAATATAAAATTTTTCTATGAACCAGGTGCAGAGGTACACACCTATAATCCCTAGTACTCTGGAGGTTGATGCAGAACAAATTTGAAGCCAGACAAGACAATTTAATGAGACCCATCTCAAAGTTAAAAAAAAAAAAAATTAAAAGGAGCTGGAGGTTACCTCAGTGGCAGAGCACTTACCTACGACTTGCAAAGCTTTGGGTTTGATCCTCAGTACTGAAAAAAAAATCCTGTTAAATGAGTGTAAATATATTCTTAATTTCATTTTTTCCCTTCATATTTAAACAATGGCGTGTTTTGACTAACTGTGTACATTTTTGCTTCTTGTTTGATCATGTTTAATATGTATTTTCAAAGATAAGAATGAAGAGAATGGAATTACCAAATCTAAAGCAAAATGATATCTGTATTATATGAGATAAAATATTTAAGGTATATAAAGACATAAAAGAATTCTATTATAGAGATTCCTATGCAAATATTTCTAATATTTTCCTATCATAATTTATAAAAGTTTAAGGGAAGTTTTTCTTTCAAAAAAAGA
This sequence comes from Ctenodactylus gundi, assembly GCA_004027205.1. Lineage (NCBI taxonomy): Eukaryota > Metazoa > Chordata > Mammalia > Rodentia > Ctenodactylidae > Ctenodactylus > Ctenodactylus gundi. Next base: position 75,061 of record PVKB01004269.1, on the reverse strand, counting down.
ATGATTTTATGCTCAAAATTCATGCAAGTTTTACATTGTTTCCAGAGATTCATGTTACATCTGAGAGGTTTAGACCACATTAGGGGTGTGAAACTTTATCCAGAACTGTTCAACTTTATCACTGAAAAGGACATTATTGTCTAAGTGCAAATGATTGATTATGTTGAAATTTCCTGGGAACAGTTCTGACGATCTGAGAAGCCACCCTCATTCTGAGGTTCATAGGTTCATATAGCATGAAAGATCAGGTTCCCATCTCTAAAACAGGCCTCTCATTAAAAAGATGATCAGTTGCATCAGTTATACCAGATATGGCAGGAAGGACATCCTATTAAACATGTAGAGATGACTCCAAAATGCTCTTTTATCTCTTACACACACACACACACACACACACGCACACGCACATGCACACGCACACGCACACACGCACGCACACACACACACGTATCTATGTGCTCATGTATTTCCATTTCATGTCTCCCTCTAGGATAGAACCTCAAACTTGAGAAGATGAAAGGAGCTTTAATGACTGGGGACATGATACGTTTGTTCCTCGATGAGGAGTCTGACTTTACTTTTGCCTTGGAATGACCACTTTTGACTTCCTGACTCCCATTTTTATACTGTTCGTTACTTTCTCAGAAAATCCTGTATGTTCTTGGATTTTAAGTTTGCTCTAGCAAACAGACATGGTTATCTAAACTGTGAACTGTGGTGGTACATTGTGCACAATGTTTTGAATGTATTTAGCTCATATTTCACTATTATTTCACTTTAGTTATTGCTATCGTGGAAGTCAACAGAACATGTAAGAGTCTTTTATACCATTCTTGCCTTGAGCCTAAGAAAGAAACCACCCTTTTGTTCACATTCAGATGACTCCCTTTTTAAATCTTCCCTACTCAATAATTAGCCTGACTCCTGACTACCATTCTGGATTAAAAAAAAATTAATATTTGGAGAATTTCCACAAACTTTGTGGTAGTACTTCTCAATTATTCCTAGGTCTTTCTTATTTCTGACTGCTTTTTTTCTTCCCTGTTTTCTTTTGTTTATTTGCTCACTTGTGTGTGTGTGTGTGTGTGTGTGTGTGTGTGTGTGTGTGTGTGTGTTTGTGTGTGTGTGTGTGTGTGTGTGTAGTACTGGGGATTGTTTTTATTTTTGTATTATCAGAAACTATTATAATTACACTATATATTTGTTGATTAACTGTCTCCCTGAATAGAATGTATTTCATTAATTTGAAGTACCCCTCTGACACCAGGCGTTCCTTATTACATATTTGCTGAGTACTATGGTTTAAATCTGGAGTGTTCCCCAAAAGCCTCATGTATTCAGATGTAGTGGAATAACTGGAACTGTGTGCTGTTGGGAGATAGAGCCTGGCTGGAAGGAGCAGATGCTTGGGGTTTGACTTGAAAGGATTGTGTCAACTTATTGAGATTGGGGGGTGCCCAGGGCACTGTTTTTGGCTGTTTGTGATAAACATGTGGACCAGGAAGTGATAGGGGAACATCCACCCTGAGTGTGAGTGGCCCAGCTGGGGACTTTGAATTGAGTAAAGGAAGGAAGAAGAAACATTGTTACATTGCAAGCTTTCCTGGGAAAGCTTAGCCTTGCTTGAGTCTCCAGACTCACTTAGCTGCTATATGACCTGACTTCTGTCTGCAATGCCTTGAACACCTCATTAGCCTCTGACATGCACCTTCACCATTGCAGGCTGCCCCATAGCTGGACTGTGTGAGACTTTCTGAAACTGTGAACTAGATATTTCCTCACTTAATTTATGGATGTTGGGTATTTTATCACAGCAACTAATAAGTAACTAAGACATTGAGTAATTTTTGTAGTCTCTTCCTCCTGAGACACTCACCTTTTCTGCAAAATATGGATGTCAGCTTAGATTAGGTTAGGTGATTTCTAACCACCATTCATGTCTTATGATACACTTCGTATCTTATGGTTGGGAATCACAGTACAGGTGGTAAGATCAGTCAGGACAGCAATGGAGAATAGCCAGTAATCATAGAGGGTAGTGACCTGGATTCTGTCCTACATGGACAGTCAGAGAAAGGTCCTTGTGAAAATGGATGCCTTGTGCATGTTCAAGGAAAGAAATATTGAGACAGTGGGAAATGCAAATGGAAAGACCAACAAGAGGAGAATGTTTGCTGTGTTCAAGATAGGACATTGAAGTCACTACTCTTGTTACAACAAAAGCTGTCAAAACTCATCCTTCCAGGATGATTGAAAAGAAAAGAAACATTCCATTTCTGATTGTTTCTTCTGAGCAATCTCCAGAGTTAGAAAACCACTATATATATATATATATATATATATATATATATATATATATATATATATATATATATGTTACTGCACACTAAACAAGGAATTTTACCTCTTGAATAATACAGGTTTTTAATAATGCATTGATGCTCTCTGAATAAAGAACATAGCTTATTTTTGCTAATCATCTTTTAACACTGGAAATATATAATTGAGCAAAGCACACAATGTAATAGAAAAGAAGCCCATAATACATCTTAAACAAGTAAAAAGCTGTAAGATTCATCTGCTTATATTTTTGGTTAAAATGTGAAGTTGGAAGCCCAAAGATTCTTGACCTATATTACATAGTCTTTGTATTAGTTTGGGTTCTTCAAAAGGCAGAATTTACAGATCTATAAAAAAATAAAGGGATCTATTAGGAAGGCTTACAAATCCGATGATAGAGATGGTTTAAGATGTCTGTTCAGCTATGAAGTAGATCTCCCGTCAGGGACTGCAGGACAGCCAATGAGGTGAGAGTCTGCTGCGAATCTCAGTTGTTCGAAGAACAACGGCAAAGACTGGAGACTGAAGATCATTGACTGAAGATCAGTGATGGGCAGACAGGTGCAAGTCAAGACTGGAACAAATCTGTGATGACAATCTGTGATGTGTAGCAAGTCAGTGTCTAGACAATTGCAAAGGCAAGAGCTTTCCCAGAGGAAGAAGCTGTAACAATCTTCCCTCTTCCTTCCTTTTATATTGTTGGAGTTCCAGTTGGCCCTCCCACATCTGGGTGGGTGCTCTTCCCTCATTGGCTGCCCACAGATCCCTCACACTCGAATCCAGGCTGGTTCTCAATTCCCAGTCTAGGGGTGGTTCCTAAATCCTAATCTTAATGGAGGTGTGGTTCCTAATCTCCTCAAATTGACATAATCCCTTCAACAGTCACAGTCTTGTATGCCACTGGCATTGTGGACTGCCAAAAAATGTACATCAAACTGTCAAGAAATGCAAAATATGTTGTACTTTAGCCCTGTTTTATGCTGTAGTACCTGTACTCAAGCCCTGTCTCTTTATTCAGTCACTGATATGCAACTGTCTCTATGTTGACCCACTAGGAAGCGCGGCCAATGCTGAAATCCTAATACCTTGCTCCACAATCGACATCTGAGTTATCTCAGAGGGGAGAGGTAAAGGCTGCACCTATCTGACAGAAGACATAATAGATTTTTCCCCTAGTCAAGATTGTGTTGGCTATATACAAATAAACATGAGAAGTGGGAAAGAGAAGCAAAGAAAGCAGACCTCTCTCCTCAGTATCGTGAACTTGTTTGTCCTTAAATGCACCAAGATATGTTAACTTGCTGAATATCTTGGGCAAAATCAAAATGAAACCTTAGGTAAGACTGATGTAATTCCTGAAGTGAATTTCCCCATAATTATTGTTTTCATTAGTATGTGTTTGTGATACATAATAATTCCATTCAACTTGGAGAATTTGTGCACATATTGTATCTTAATTATTTTTTACTTCTTCTTTGCCTTCCTGCCTTCCCATGCTGTTTCCTAAGATCTTCTTCCCACCTCTACAAACTCAATTCCCTCTTTCCAGTTATCTGTATTTTATCTTTTCACTTTTATATTTTGAGTTCCTCAAATAAGAGAAACGATGAGACACTTAGCCTTTTCTGGGTGCTTTATTTCACTTAGCATAATGGTCTCAAGGTACATCTGTTTATCTAGAAATGACTCAAGTGTTTCCTTCCTTATGGTAGAGTAGTACTCCATTGTGTGTGTGTACCGTATTATCTTTTTTCCATTCATCTGTTGAGGGGCATATAGGCTGCTTCCAAGATTCAGCTTATGAGTTCTGCCGCAAGAAACATAGGAATGCATGTGTCATTGTAATATGATGTCTTTAGCTCTTTCAGAAGGGTACACAGAGGTCTTTAGGTATAGCTCAATGGTTAAGGCACTTATCTACCATGTACAGATTCTGGGTTTGATTCCACACCACCATATAAAGATTTGCTGAGCATGTTGACACACATCTATAGTCCTAGCCCTAGAGAGGCTGAAGCAGAAGGATTCCTTTTAGAGGACATGCTGGCCTACACAGTGAGCTCAGGACCAGACCAGTTTATGTGGCACTAGGGAATCAAATCCAGGGCCTAGTGCTTCCTGGGCAAGTGCTCTCATCACTAAGCTATAATCTCAGCTCCCTAGTTTTGCTGTTTACTACCTCCAGAACCTTAGGAATGTTACCTAATTGCCTCCTAAGTTTCTGTTTAACACATAAGCAATGAAAACAATATGGTAAAATAGAAGATGTCCCACTCATTACTTCCCACAGCATCAAGAATTTTGCGGCCATCTATGGACAAAAGTGCCTTTGTGGAATCTTTGGGGCCCAGGTAGGAAGCTGAAAAACAGGCAGAGAGCACAAAACTGCAGAAGACTAAGCGAAGCAAAACAAAACTCAGTGAGTGAGCAGGCCCACTTCTACAGGACATGGTTCTGGCAACAGACCCAGAAACAGCTCTGCCCTGTAGACTTGACTGCAGCCCCATTGGCCTTGGTTATACTGTGAGAGCTATCCACCAAGGGACGTAGAAGTCACTTCTCCACATGCCTTAAACCTCAGTCCCTGTTGTGGACCCTGAAGTAGCCTACGACCTGGCTGTAGCCACTCAGTCTGAGAGCAGTCCTGCCTGCACAGGGATTTGCTGGGAGACAAGCCCATCTGTCAGCCAGAGATAGGCCTACAGCCTTAGTCCACAAGAAATCCTGAAAACAACCTGATGATTGGCTCCAGCCCCTGTCAGCTGTGAGGGGGAAAAAAGTGTAGAGTTCTTATATGAAATTCAGGTTAAGTTGTTAGCTGCTTAAAACAGAATGCTATAACTGTAAGATATTTTATGTAAACTACATGGTGACCACAAAAAAATCTTTAATATGCACAAAAGATAAATAAATCAAAATATACTGCCACAAAAAAATAAATTATAATGGAAGATAAAGAGGAAGAAATAAACAAAGGGACTACAAAATTCAGGTAACAATGAAGAAAATGGCAGTAGTAAGTAGGAACTAAATACTTTATGTAAATAGATTGAATCCTGCAATCAGAAGACACAGTGGCTTGGGGCTGGGGGCATACCTTAGCAAGCAAGCGGCCCTGGGTTTAATTTTTCCGTGCCACATTAACTAGGCGTGGTGGTGCAGGCCTGTAATACTAGCACTCAGGAGGCTGAGATGGGAGGATTGCTGTGAGTTTGAGGCCATCCTGGGCTCCATAATGAGTTTCGGGCCAGCCTGAACTACAAAGTGAGACCCTGTCTCAGGAAAAAAATAAAATAAAACAAAAGAAACACAGTGTCTTGAAAAATAAAAAAGTAGACCTAAACAATATGGCACCAACTAGACTTTACTTTTTTTTAAGGAAAAAAAAAAAAAAAGACATATGCATGGAAGTGCTACGCTTAAGAGAGCAAGAGTGGCTGTACTTATGTCAAACAAAATAAACTCAGTCAAAATAGTTCACAAGAACCCAAGGAGTCATTATATAATGATAAGGAAGTCAAGAGACTAGAGTAATTGTAAATATACTTCTACCCACATCAGAGCACCTGTTTATTTAAAGTAAATATTAACAGAACCGAAGGAAAACCTAAACAACTATACAGTTGTAATTGGAAACTTCAGTACCCCACTTTCAGTAATGAATAGATCATACATACAGATAGAAAATCAACAAGGAACAATAAACCTGTACAACACAGTAAACCCAAAAAGCCTGTGATTGTGTAAATGGGAGGGCCCACCTAATCCCCAGGGCAGAGTTGTGAGTGTGCATGATAGACTTATAGGTGGGCAAATGCGGGAAGACCCACCCTGTGTGTGAGTGGCCCAAAAAATAGACTGATGGCTCAAACTAAATAGAGAGGAAGAAGAAAGACTATTATGGCTGCTTCTTGGAGAGCCCCAGCCTTCACACTTACCTCAAGATGTTGATTTCCAATGCAGACCTGTTCCTCGGCTTCACATAACTGATCTCCAGCATGGATTTGCTTTGGCCTTCTGATTTCTGCCATTGCCTTTGAACATTGATCCATGGTGCAAATTTGCACCGCTGTCCGCCATGGAGCCTCCAGCCTTCCCACTCAGGTGTGTGTTCTTCTGCCTCAACAGCTGCCAGATCCCCCAGCTGTTGCCCATGCAGGCAGCTCTTTTGGACTTTCTCTTCAGACTTGTGAGCTAACCTAATAAAGCCCTATATATTTTTCTATTAATTATCTTTTTCCAAGAACACTCATATAGGGCCTAACAGACATATAATAATCCACCTAATAGGACAGAATGTTTATTGTTTTCAAGCACACCTGGAATACTTTTTAGGACAGATCATATGTTGGACCACAAGACAAATTTAAGATTGAAATTAAATCAGGTATCTTTATATGAATATAGTATAAAATTATAAATCAATAACAGTAGAAAATTTGAGAAATTCACAATAAAAGTAAAAATTAAACACACAGAGGAACCCACAAGGAACCTTAAATACCAAAACAAACAAACAAACAAACAAACCTCGAAGAAGTGAAGAAGAAATCTAGAGGCATCTCCCTTTCTTGTTTTAAAATCTACAAATCTATATTAACCAAATCAGTATTGTACTAGCATAAAGCAGAAGGCCAGTGGCAACAGTACCAAGTCAACCCATTGATGGTTAACTATTCTTCAACAAAAGCACCAAGAAAATACAAGGGGAAAAGATTGCCTTAGCAACAGTGTTGGGGAAGCTGGATGTCTGCATGCAAGTAAATGATATTGGACTCTTATCTTGCAGCATCTAAAAAACTAACTCCAAATGGAGTAAAGATGTATATATAACACCCAAAAGTGACAGAAAAAAAGCACACTGGTCTTAACAACGGTATTTTCTTTAAGTATAAGATATCAAAATCACAGGCGGTAAAATCGAAAATAAAAATGTGGGATTATCCCGAACTAAATAGCTTCTGTCCATCAAGGGAAATGATTAATTATATAAAAATTATTTCTATGGATTGAGAGAAAATATTTATAAATGATGTATGTGACAGTGGAGCTAATTAGAAGTATATAAGACATTCATATAGCTCAACAGATTTCTATGAAATAGCAATGTGGTGGTCCCCAAGACTGTCATCACTTAATAATAGTTCACTGAAAGAGCTCACAGGACCCAGGAGAGCCATTTGCACATAATTATGGTTTACTACAGCGAAAGGACTCAGATTAAAATCTGTGAAGGCACAGGTGCATAAGGCAGAAACAGGGGAATTCAGGCACAATCTTGTTCTGTCTCTAGGCAGTTAAATGGATGCTTAATTCACCCAGAAACAATGTGTGGTAGCATGTACAAAAATATTGCTAGCCAGGACAGTTCTGATATGCAGGGGAAGTTTGAGGGGGCACCTTGGTGTGCATGGAATACCTGAGTGATTGTCCTTGCCTGCCTACTCTCCAGGCCTCCATAGGTCACACTGATAGAGCACACCCAGGCCCTGGGCAGTCAAAACAGCTGCTCACACTTTAGCCTAAATTATCTGCCTTGACCCAGGGCCTCAGTTATCTAGAGACAGTCTCCCCTGGAAGGATGGTGAGGGCCTCAGAAGTTATCATCTAGGATCCAGCCAAGGCCAGTCGTTTCTTTGGAATGTGCAAGGTTTGAGCCTCCAGAGCAACTACTAAACTGTCATTCTACTGCACTGAGGAAGTACAGTATTCCAGCATCCTGAATACACCAGAAAACTGCCAGAGGTAAGACAAAGATCCAACCCAAGTCTGAGCCTAAGAGCCAATTCGATCCGTACATCAGTCCCCTGATACTAAGAGCATTCTTAGCTCATACATTTTCACCAGTGCCTTGGGCAGATGAGTATTCTGGGAGATCACCCTTGGAGTAAAGGGGACAGAGGCCTGATTATCTTTCAGTAAGCTGCACTAAAGTAATGGCACTAAAGTAAGGTATTTATTTCTGACACATTGAAAACTTCATTATAAGAGTAAGAAAACAAAACAGAGGACTCAGGTAACAGCTCAACCGAGAATAGCTACAGCAGAATAAATTTATTATGTCACATAACAAGTTCAAAGTAATATAGCCCCAGGGTTGTTCAACTCAGCACCTTGGCAGCATCATTAAGAACACATTAAGAACACATTCTTTTTCTTTTCCATCTTGAATGTCTTATAAACAATAGAAATTTATTTCTCAAAATTCTAGAAGCTCAGAGATCCCAGATCAAGACACCAGCAGATTCAGGATCTGAAAAGGGCCCACTTTCTACTTCCTGGGCCTGTGTGAAGCCGCTGTTGTAAGGACACTAGTTGCACTCATGAGAACTCTGATCTCATGACTAACTACTCCACAAAGACCGCAACCTCCCCTGAACATCATGGAGCCAGGAGGGGGCTAGTATTTCAACATATGAATTTTGGGAGGGTGGTACAACCATTCTGATCAAAGCATACACAGTAAAAGTTTTCCTTTTGGTTAAAAAAAAAACTGCAGCAGGTTCATAATCTATTATATGAAGATCAAACTTAGGCTTTTCCTTCTGTCTCTTAAAAAGCTAAGAATCTTTCTCAAAAGCCTTGAACTGATTTCTCTCATATCTTTCTCCCTAAGCCAATCGCTGACCAAGAAAATGGGACATTCATCACTGTGATGGTATAATCACACTTCAACATTTGAAACTGGGAATTTGGGACTGGAGAGAAAACACTGCAATTAGGACACTTGCCTAACAAGTGCAAGGCCCTGAGTTCAATTTCCCAGTGCCACATAAGACAAGCACGGTGATTCATGCCTGTAATCCCTGCCCTCAGGAGGCTGAATCAGGAGGAATCAGGAGGATTTCTGTGTTTTCAAGGCCAGCCTGGTCTCCATAATGAGTTTAGGACCACCTTGGACGATATATCAAGACCTTGTCTCCAAAAAAAGAAAAAGTACAAATTGGACTGGCATTCTCTCAAGGCCATGATTTCTTGAGAAACTTTGGATGCTAGAAAAATTCAGGGTTCTTTAGAAGAGAGGAAGGAGAGACTGGCTCTCAGATAGGCAAATGGGTGGTGGTGACTGCAAATTCACAGGCAATAAATAGCACAACTATCAGAAGGATTCGTCACTGTATCTGAAACCCCCAGTCTTTGTTGGGGCCTCTGTGTATAAGCTGCTTAGGGCTATACACAGGTTCATTCACTTGCTGCTGACCAAATCAAAGGATGCCATTCATCATGGTTAACGGAAGGGGCATTTATTCAGAGCTAGCCCTGGGGAGATGAAGGGCCCATGTACTCACCATTTCCCTCTGTGCAGATGTGCAGAGGGTCTTTTATAGCCAGAAAGCACTGGAGAAAGGAAAACAGATGATGTCCATTTCTGAGAATCTCTTACCACTTCAAGCCACCTTCAGAGTTATTTCTTCCTTACTCTGTGGAAGGAAACCAGCCTCAGACCTGCCAACCATCGTGGCTAGCATCTACATGGCCTGTTCTTGGACTGAGGAGGAGGAGGAGTTAGAGTTGTTGGCTGTGTCTCTGGGATGGGAGGAGGGGGAAGAAGGACTGGAGAAGCTGCTGATCTCTAAAATAAAAAGTAAACTTGGATGTTAAAGCTCATCTTTCCCATGCCTGTTACACCAGGGGTCATTTGTGCTGCCTCGATGCCTTGCAGTTAAGTGAGACCTAGAAGAAATACCAAAAGGCCTGAAGTTTTACTTCACACTCAGATA
>PVKB01004269.1:0-60000 GCA_004027205.1 Ctenodactylus gundi | reverse complement strand
ATAGTTGTGTGGGGCTGTCTCAGTGGAAAATATCCAGAGCTAGTTTGCCTGGGTTTAAAGCTCTGCTTTATTTCTTACAAGCTTTCATCTCTGAACCAAAGCTTTTTCATATGTGAAAAGAAAGTAAGAATGGTGTCTCCTTCACAGAATTACTGTGGAATTAAGCAAGATCTCTAGGTATCTGCCCACATCAGTGAATACTCAATGAACCTTAGAATAAAGCCTGTCTTACGGAGTTTGAGCTCCCCAGGGCAGGGACCATGACTATTATGTCTGAATATTCAGGAACCAACAAACCTGTAGCACACAGAGTTCATTTCTTAATTGTCAAATGTAGTGTGGTCAAGAGATAGGTTTCTGTACAGAAGTGAATTTTACATATAAGTAAACTTCATCCCTAAACGCACACTGCACAAAAAGAATCTTTCTTATTTCTCATTATTTATATCCATTGATGAAAATTTGAAAAACACAGAATGATAAAGACCAAAATAAAAGCCAGCCACCCCTCGTATGCTGGTGTGCAGCTGTTCACATACCCTCATCTATCTGCATAAGAATACATTGATTTTATGTTGAGATATTTTAATTTGGCTCTTTAAAAAACTTGTATTGTGACAAAATACATACACAGTTTACCATCTTAGCCATTTGTAAGTGTACAGTTAGGTGGCATAAACGCATCAGTGATGTGTATTAGTCATTTCCCATTCCTGGAACCGAACACCTGACACCACAGCCTGAAGGAGGAGAGGTTTGTTTTGGCTCACAGTGTCAGCTCCTGGTGGGTTGTCACCAAGGCAAGAACAGCATGGTGGAAGGGTATAATGGAGGAAGGCTGCTCTCTACATGGCAGCCAAGATGTAGCAAAGGGAGGCACAAGGGATGAGAATTCGTCCTTCCAAGGTCACCCACCTCCAACCAGACCCCTTCCCCTCACAGGGACATTCAGCCACTGAGCTCATCAGAGGGCGAATCCACTCATGACTCTAGCACCCCATGATCCTTCCAAACAAATGAGACTTTGGAGGGACATTTCAAGTCTAAACCATGACAGTGTCTAGTCACCGCCACTGTATGCCCTATAGCTAATTTCATCTTATAAAACTGAACCAATGTACCCATTAAATAATACCTTCCCATTCTCCTTCCTAGACCTAGGGGCCACCATTTTACTTTCTGTCTTTCTGATTTTTAGTTTTAGTATCTCATATTAGGTGGAACCATAAAGTATTTGTCTTTTGATAACCAGCATAATTATTTAGCATAATATTCTCAAGGGTCATACATATTGTAGATACATCAGAATGTTCTTCCCTTGACCATGCCCAGTGTCTCAGGCCGGTCTGTAATCCTAGCACTCTGGGAGGCTGAGGCAGGAGGATCACAAGTTCAAGACTAGCCTGGACAATTGAGTGATTTTATAAAACCCTGTCTCAAATTCAGAAATAAAAATGAGCTAGAGATGTAGCTCAGTGTGAAGGCCCTGTGCTTTATCACTAGTTCAAAAAAAAAAAAAAACTAAAAAGAATTCTTCCTTTAAAGGATAAGGATGGCCTACAGTGGGAATTTTTTGCTGGCAACTCTGATTATCTCAATGAACGATTTTTTTTAAAGTTCATTTATAAAGGGATGAGTTGTGTTTCATTGAATATGTACATGTATTTTCATTGAATGTGTGTATGTGTATGTCATGTTTGCTTAGCCATGTGTCTTTTGACATATCCTTGACTACTTTCAACATAGACTACTTCAGATTTAGCTATTGTGAACAATGCTCTTATGAACATGGGTGTACAATTATCTCGATACTGTCTTGTGTATATACCCAGAAGTAGTTACTAGATCACATGGTAAGCTTATCTTTAAACTTTTCTACAGTATACAGCTTTCTGCAGCAGCTGTACATTTTACATTCCCACAGCAAGTATGCAAGGGCTCTGTATTCTGCACAATGTTGCTAACACTGTTTTCTGATTTGGTCTGTTTTGTTTGTGGTGCTATCAGTTATACCCAGGGCCTGGTGAACAAATGCAAAGAATGTACTATATCCTTAAGCTATATCCCCAGCCTTGTATGGATTTTTTTTTATAGCTGTCATCCTTAGAGATGTGTTATGGTATCTCTGTGCAGTTTTGGTTTGCATTTTTCTAAAGATTGGTGACATCTAACATCTTTTCATATGCCTACTGGACATTTGTGACATCCTTTGGAGAAATAGCTATTCTAGTCTTTGCCCATTTTTGAGTTGGATTGCTTGGTTTTTTTGTTGTTGTTGAATTTTAAGAATTCTCTGATATACTGTATATCAGTCCCTTATCAGATAATGACTTGAAAATATTTTTCCTATTCTGTGAGTTGCATTTTTGCTTGATTGATACTATCTTTTAATGCGCAATTTTTTAAATGTTCATGAAGTCCAGTTCTTTTCAATCTTTGATTCATCAGGTTAATGTTTTTATGTGGTCCTAGATAACTATCCAGTTTTCAAATATCAATTGTTGGACAATTATCACTTGGTGATACATGCAGAGGTTTATCTGTAGGTTTTCTATTCCAGGGGTCTTTATGTCTGTCTTTATAACAGTAACAGTTTTGATTACTGTAGAGTTGTAGTAGGGTTTGGAATTAGGCAGTTTGAGTTCTCCAACTTTGTTATTGTTTTTGAAGATTGTTTTGGCTATTTGGGGTCCCTTGGCAATCTGTATGAATTTTATAATATATTTTTCTATTTGTGGAAAGAACATCATTAGGAGCTAGGAATGATGAGTGTGATGCTACTCATGAGCTACTCACGAAGCTGAGACAGGAGGATCACTTAGGACCAAGAATTCATGATCATCCTTAAGCAACAAGGTGGGACCCTGTCTCAAACATGAAAACATCATTGGTATTTTGATAGAGATTACATTGAGTATTTAATTTGATTTGAATAGAATTGACATCTTAGCAATATTATGTCTTCAAATCCATGAATATGGGATGTGTTTTCATTTATTTGTGTCTCTTTAAGTCTCTCTCAGCAATGTTTTGTAGTTTTCCATGTGCAAGTCTTTTACCCCTTTGGTTAGGTCAATTTTAGATATTTAATACTTTTGAATTATATTAGAGATGAAATTGTTTTACAGTTTATCATATTGTGCATTGTCAATGTACAGAAATATGTCTACTGTATCCTGCTGCTTTACTGAAGTTACTTATTGGTTCTGATACTTTGTGCATGTGTGTATGTGTGTGCATTTAAGTTTTCTAAATATATCAACTATGAACAAAGGTAGTTTCACTTCTTCTGATTTAGATGCCTTTTATTTCCTTTTATTGCATAGTTCCTCTGCCTAAAATTTCAAGCTCTACATGAATAGAAGAGGTAAAAGCCTGAAAACCTGTTCTTGCCTTGTTATTGCTCTTAGAGTCAAAGCTTTCAATCTTTCTCTATTGCATATGTTTTCGGTGGTTTCTTCACATACGATTTTTATTATACCAAAGTGACTTTCTTTAATTACTAGCTTTTATATTGTTTATTTCATCACAAAAGGATATTAAGTTTTGTCAAGTACCTATTCAAATAATCATGTGATTTTCCCTATTTTTCTGCTTATGTGGTATATCACATTGATTTTCATATATTGAATTATGCTTGAACTTCAGGAATAATCTCACTCGATCAAGGTTTAAAATATTTTAATATGCTGTTATCTGAGTCACTTTCTTATTGCTGGGGCATAATACCTACCACTCACAACATAAGAGAGGACAGAGTTATTTTAGTTCACAATTCAGAAGTCTCAGTCTGTTCATGGTCAGCTGGTAGTGGGGAAGAACTTGGTGGACCAGCGTGTTGGATGATAGTTGCTCATCCCATCATGACCAGAAGCAGAGAAACCAGGAAGGAGCTGGGGGCATGAGTATAACCCTCCTGGCACACTCAGTGATCTGCCCTTCCCCACCAGATCCCACCTATCAGCAGCTGTAAAATTCATAGATTAATTCACTTGATCCAGGTAACTTCATAACCCATTCACCTTCTAAATGCTCGAGGCTTTAGGAGATATTCTAGATGCAAACTATAACCGCCATTGATTTAGGTTTACTGTTATATTTGAAGATTTTTACATCAATGTATGTATAAGATACTAGCCTATAGTTGCCTTGCGATTGTTTTCTTCTGCTTTTGGTATCAGGGATAAGGATACCTTCATCTAATGAGTTAGGAAGTGTTTCTCCTTATTCAGTTCAATTTTTTGGAAAAGCCTAATAAGAGTTGGTGTGATTTCTTCTTTAAATGTTTATTAGAATCCACTAATGAAACCATAAAGTCCAAGGATTTTCTTTACTTGGAGATTTTTATTATTAATTTGGTATTCTTAATTAGTTATAACATTTCAGATTTTCTATTTCTTTATGGTGTAAATTTGATAGGCTGTATGTTTATGAAAATTTATCTGTTTTAGCCAATATTTAATGCATAATTCCTCTCTTAATTCTTATTTCCATAAAATCAGTAATCTCTCCTCTTTCATTTCTGATTTCTGATTCTTCTCTCTTTTGTTCATTTAGCCAAAAGTTTGTCAAATTTTGTATTTTAAAAAAACAATTTTTGTTTTCATTGATTTTATTATTTTTCTAATCTCTACTTAGTGTTTTATTCTTTTTCCTAGTTTTAGGTCTGGTTTGTTGTTCTCTTACATTTCCTTAAGCTGCAAAATTAGGTTACTGATTTGTGACCTTGCTTGTTTTTAAATTTATATTGATACATATTTTTCTCTGTAAATTCTTATTGCATCCTGTAAGGTTTTTTTTCTTCTGTACTAGAGAGTGATCTCCGAGCATTCATCCTGAGCTGAAGCCCCAGTATTTTTTTTTTTTTTGAGACAACATATGGGAGTATGGTTAGTTACCAGGTTACCCCAGGGTGAGCTCAAATTTGCAGTGAGGATTGCCATCATATGCCAGCATTCCCAACTTGCCATAAGTTTAGATCATTCATGGTTTTGTTTTTATTGTCCTCAAAGTATTTTCTAATTTTTCTCTTGATTTTTTATTTGATATATTAGTTTGAGTATATTAAGTTCCATAATTTTGTGAATTTGATTTCTCTTTGATTTTTATCCTTATTTCTTTACTGTAGAAGAAGATGTCATTTTTATCTATCTTCTTAAATCTGCAGAGACTTAATCTGTGGTCTAATATATGGTCTTTCCTGGAAAATGTTTCATGTGCACTTGAAAATGTTTTGTATGTGTCTGTTAGATCTAGTTGGTTGTTATATTGACTAAATCCCCTATTTCTTTACTTTTTAGAATGGTTGTTCTATTTATTATTGAAACTGACAAATTAAAGTCTTAACTTATAGTTGAATACTGTCTATTTCTCTTTTCAGATCTGTCAGTTTTTGCTTCATTATTTTAGTGGTCTGCCATTATGTGAAAAAGTGTTTATAAATGTTACACCTTCTTTCTACATAAAATCTTGTATTACTATGTAATGCCCTTACTTGTCTTTTCGAAACTTTTTAAAATTCAGAGTCTAGTGTTTATGTGACATTAGAATAGGAATCCCTGCTCTTTTTTGTTTACTATTTCTGTGAATTCTTCTTTATATCCTCACATTTTCAATTTGTGTCCTTCAGTCTAAAGTGGGCCTTTTGTAGACAGGATATAATTGGGTTGTGTTTTAATTTTAATCCATTCTGCTCATTTCCTTCTTGTAATTGAAGAGCTTAATTCTCTTGCATTTAAAGTAATTACAGAAGCACTACTTCTGTTATTTTGAAATAGCCATATTTTGCTGTTTCTCTGTAGGTTTTTATTTTTTGTTAAAAACTAAACATTTGAATCAAATAATGTGGTAACTCTCAAAATCAGATTAACCCCTTTCTTTGGATGCTACTTTTGTTATTATTTTGTTTATGTTATTTATTTTAAAGCATTGTATCAAGTCTCCGCATCAAGTACCAAATAAAGATTAAACTCAAAATTTTCTCAAGCTTTTTCTTGAAACTGCCCTTTTCAAGTACACATTGACTGTCTAATTTTCCCTGTTTATTGTCTTTGAATGTACTATTCTTGAATGTCTTGCAAGAGGCTCTTGGTGCTTCCTCTTCTGCCATCCTCCCAGAATCTTCTCTCTAATTTGCCTTTAAAATTGTCTGCTGGTTAGTTTTTCTCATTTTCGGGTATTATTCATAGTGTATGGTAGTACTGTGATGGACATCTTTGATCATACATTTGCATGATTATCTTGTGTTATTCTGAAAAGGTTTTTTCCTAAATTGTTTTAAACATTTTCCAACAGTTTATAAGCATGTCTACTTTATTGTTTCCTTATCATAGTGGGTTTAATCTTAAGGAACCTTCTTTGCCAATTTATAGGAGAATCATGTCTCATCCCTCCACGCTTTCTCTCTAAATTGATTGTGCAGCTCATCATTTAAACCTTTCCTCCGATTCACTGTGGTCATTATGAGCATCTGTACTGGAACCCTGTTTCTCACTGGCGTTCTCAGGGCTAATGAGGCTCCTACACTGAATGGCTCCAGATGGCTGAGTTTTCTTATATATTGGTCATTTGATTTTAGTTTCTTCATGTATTGTCAACTTCTGTATGTGGTTTCTTGCTGCTTCAGTGGGACATCAACTTTTCTAATTCTCAATTTTGGATTTGTTGTGCTTAACAAGCGTTTATCATCTGCCTAGACTGCAAGATTTTTAGAATGGCTTGGAAGCGAAAAGGGCTGTATCTGTTAGTCAGACATAATAAATACCTGTTCTGAAAAAGGAGACAGATATGAACAATTGTACAAAGGAGTCAACTAGAGCAAGGAGAAGTGCTAAGATAAGACAGGATAGAAGGAAACAGCTTCAGAGTTCCAAAGTGAGATCTAGTATTTCTTAAAACACAATTTTTTAAAAACTACCCCAGGAGATTTTGTATGTACAAAATTCTTCTAACTGATTGACGTAGGATCCAAATAAACAAAATTAAGCCTTTGTTAAGTGAGATTAAATAAGCTTTGGTTGGGGTGTGGAGTGTTTTTCTGTGGGAAGGTCTCCAAACCTGCTGTTGCTGAGAGACCCTGGTAGACTGATCTGAACACGTTCTTTCTTAGGTCTAAGCCATGTTTTTTATGGGGGAGATTTGGTGAAAGTATAATATTTATAATACAGATTCTTTTTAACAGAACAATCCAATTGTCTTTTCTTTCTTCATCTCTGAGAAAGGTACTTGTACAGTTAGTTGATACATTTGATTAAAATATAAATATTCAGTATTTCTGAAATTTTATTTACATATGACTAAAATGTACATTTTGAAAACCTCACTTTCATATTTTCTCTGAATACCTACCATGTTCTGGGTACTAAATATTTAGCTATGAGTTTGCAAATGATTAGCTAGGATTGCTTTGTTCATTTCTCATCATAAGTCTACTGGCATCTTCTAAGGCCAAACATGGGTTGTAATAAGGTAACATGTTTCCTCCATTTTGACCTTCATCATATAGAACAGGACCACTTTCACCAGAGGAGTATTTGTTTATTTTCCTGTGGTATATTGTGCCAGATGGTAGTACTTATGATTGCAAAGATAAAACTGTTTTGTAGCCAATAATGAATGAACAATGGGTATTTTTACTAGAATTTTCATTTTTGATCAGTTCTATGAAGGTTTTTACTTCACACATACATGTCCAAAGAGTGTATATGAATAAGAACGATTTTGACAAATATTCACTTACCGACTCCAAAGACACTGTAAGTCATTTATTGCCACTTGTTTCCATGTTTTCCTATAATAAAAAGATCAATATGGTTAAATTCCCATCCTGCATGTACTTGTTCAGGTGCTTGTTTACATAGGCTTTTATGACTAACTTCGACTTTTTAAAAAATCATCACCAAAAGTTGGACAGAAATTGATCTGAGTTCTGCATTCACGTGATTTTGTTTCTCTCTTTAAAAGGTGGAGTTCCAAATAGCTTGCTCAGGGCAATCCTTTGGAGCCATTTATGTACATACTATATACTAGAATGTCTTTGGGGGCTTCTATGGCATAATGCAAACGTTATTATTGAACTCTAAACAGTCAATGTTCAGTGTTCATTTGACTTGATATTAGGAGATAAAAGTATTAGTTTAATGACAAAGTGGAATCATAGCAATAGCTATATATATATGTTAAAATCCTTAAAACAGACTTCCAAGGCAAGATGGCAGCTAAGTAGGGGTCCTGTCCAGGCTTACTCAAACAGTTAAGGTATAATTTAAAACTATCTGTTCAACTTGGCAAAGAGAGGGAGGAGATTTCCAGGAACTGAAAAGAGGCCCTCAGAATGTCAGAAACCCTGTGGACCCATCAGAGGCTGAAGAACACACCAGTCCAGGAAAGTGCCCCAAAACACCTGGAAAGGGCTGTGCGCCACTAGCCCTTTGAGTTTTCATCAGTCTTATGAAGGTAAGCCTGGAGCCAGAAGCCAAGAAAAGGAATAGCACATAACTGCCTCAGACCAAGGTAAACCCAAAGCCAGGAGCCACAGGAATTGATAGCAACTGATAGCCCTGGTCTCCAGAAATGAGCCCGTAGGTAGTGCAGACTGTAGATACACTGTGCGCCTCCCCTTGAAAAGGCCTTTGGAGCTTAGCAGACCAGCTCAGGAAAAGCAGCACTTGGCAGCCATACTAGGTGGTGACATAGGCAGGAACCCTTTTAAAAAGAGCCAAAATCCATATAGTTTTTGGTAAAAGAAGCCACATATGGATCACTAACCAGGAATTCTGGGGACACTCTTAACCAGTGCTAGGAAAGAACTGGCCAAGAGTCAGTTGTAGGGGGTGGAAAAGGCTGCCAACCTCCTAAACAATGTGGGTGGTAGTGAGAACACCTCAGAGGTCAGAAAGCCTCATTCTCTGAGGAGAGAAGCCAGGACAGATGGGAGAGATCTGCTGAGGGGCCATGGTAAGAACAAGACACCCTAGAGGCTGTCAGACTATTAGGTTTCCTTTACTGCCTACTCTTAGCATAGAACTCAGTGAGCTGTTAGCTTTCCCATACCACCGCCCTTATACACATTCAAAGAAACCTCTTGGCTAGGCCATTAAATTGAAGTTCCTCACTAGTAAAATCTTGGGAAGACAAGGCAACATGCAGAAACACTTCACTCCCCAGAAGCTAACATCATTGGCCCAAAAATAGTGGAGCTCATAGGAAAAGAAGTAAAAAAACAGGTAGACCATTTGGTTTATGTGAACAGATAATTAAAGAAAGACATTCTTAAAGAATGCACATATTGATCAGTGAGCTTAAAGAGGATTTTACTAAAGAAATAATAGTCCTAGAAAGTAGAAAGTTTGCTGAGTATATAGAAGACACAAACTTAAAAAGTTAGGTGAGGTTAAAAAAGCAATGCAAAATATTAAGGAATATTTTGATAGAAAAGCAATCTGAAATCTCTGTAGTTCAAAGATATGAAAAATTCATAGGAAAACAGGAGACGTCAGCTTGAACATTGTGAGGACAGAATTTCAGACCTTGAAGACAAAGTTGAGAAAATCAATGCGATAATCAGTCATGACACCATATTAAGAAGTGAGCAAAGTAGCTGGACACAACAGTTGATGGATGCCAAGAATTATGGCTGTGGGAGAAAAAGCAGAAGCAAGTCCAAAAAGTTTAAAGAATTTACTCACTGAAATGATAGGAAATTTCTAGGAATCTAGGAAAAGAAATTAATATTCAAGAATAAGAAGCTTATAGAACACTGAATAACCTTGACTAGAAAATAAATTTTTCACAACAAATTATGATCAAAACCTCAGAAATTCAACACAAAGAGAGAATATTAAAATAGTAAGAGAAAAACAGACATTGTTCTACCAAGACAAGTCCATCTGAATTGGTGCATTTCTCAGTGCAAACTTTAAAGTAGGAGAGCCTGGAATGAAATCTTTGAAATTTTAAAAGAAAGCAAATATCAACCCAGGTTCTATCCAGCAAAATTTATCCCTGAATATTGAAAAAGTAAAAAATTTTCATGACTAAGAAGCTCTAATAAAATATGTAACAAATACAGCCATACTACCCTGAAAGCACCCTATCTTATCCAAAATTAGCAACCACTAGCACAGCATTGCAGAAAATACTTGAAGGAATCTTAGAGAAAGCGAGAAGAGGAGCACCAAAGAACACAGAAGAAAGGAAAGATCCAAAGGGAAACTGTAACAAAGAGAAAAAAACAAATAACCAACACTGTAGACAATGATATGATTCAATAAAAATCTTATAATAATTACTCAAGGCTAATGGTCTTAACTCTTTAATCAAAAGATACAGACTGGCAGAGTGGATCAAAAGCGAGACCGTATCATTTGTTGTCTGCAAGAGACATACTTCACCCACAAAGAAACATGCAGACTAAAGGTGAAAGGACAGTGCTATGGTTTGGATCTTGAGTGTCTTCCAAAAGCCTCATGTATTTGGAACTGTGTTATCGGGAGGTAGGGCCTGGCTGAAAGGGGTCTGTGTTTAAGGCTTGAAAAGATTGTCGATTTGTTGAGATTTGGGATTGCCTAGGGCACAGATTTCAGGTGTTTGTTATTGACTCCTGGGCCAGGAAGTGAGGGAAGGGCAGGTGAGGTGTGTGTGTGTGTGTGGGGGGGGGGGGGGGGGGGGGGGGGGGGGGGGGGGGGGGGGGGGGGGGGGGGGGGGGGGGGGGGGGGGGGCAGGGATGCAACTGGCAGGTTGAAGTGATTAAAGGAAGGAAGAAGAAATGTTGTTACAGCTTCTTCCTGGGAATGTTCTCTCTTTGCCTTAGTCTGTAGACTTTACTTGGTACCTGCTACACTTACATTCTATCTGCAATAGAATAATCACCCTTCTAGCCTCTGTCTCTGGTATGTGCCTTCACCATAGCCTCATGAATCGACTATGTGAGACCTTCTGAAGCTGTGAGCTAAATAAATCTTTCCTCTCTTACATTGTGGATGTTAGGTATTTTGTCACAGCAACATGAAAGTAACTAAAACAGATGGAAGCTAATACTACCTGCTACTGGATCCCAGAAACAAGCAGAATTAGCTGTACTGTTCTAATATACTGCAGATTTAAAACCAAAACAGATCATAAAATACAAAAATAGGTACTATATACTAGTAAAACGAACAACCCAACAGGAATAGATCACAATTATAAATATATGTATGTGCACCTAATTACATAGAACAGAAACAATTGGGCATGAAAGGCCAAATAGACCTCAGTACAATCATACCAGGGCATTTCAGTTCCCTACTGTCACAAATAGGTCAACCAGACAAAAACTCAAAATAAAAGAATTAGAGCTGAAGCACACCTTGGAACAAATGGATTTAACAGATGTCTTTGGAGTTTTCTATCTCCCATCAACAGAATACACCTTATTTTCAGCAGCACATGGCACTTTCCCAAAATACACCATATCTTCAGACATAAGACAGGCTTAAAAAAATAAAAGAATTGAAATAATGTCCTGCATACTTTCAGTTATAGTAGAATGAAACTAAAAATCAATAGCAAAAGAAACAACAGAAACTATACAAATATAGGGAAATTGAATAATACATTATTGAACAGGCAGTGGATCACAGAAGAAACCAAGAAGAAAGTTGGAACCTTTCTAAAGTCAAATGACAATGGAAGCAAGCACATCATACCAGAATCTATGAAACACAATGAAAGTAGTACTAAGAAAGAAATTTGTAATTGTGAATGCACATGTGGGAAAAAAGTAATCTCAAGTAAACAATTTAATGAGAAAGCTCGAAGTCCTACAGAAAGAAGAATAAGTCAAATTCAAAAGCACTAGAAGGAAGGAAATTATAAAAAATCAGAGCAAGATCAATGAAATTAAACTTAAAAAATACAAAAGACTATGAATCAAAGAGTTGGTTCTTTGAAAGGATGAATGAGATTGATAAATCTCTAATCAAAGTCACCCAAAAATTGAAAGAAAATTTTCACATCAATTCCGTTAGAAATGAGAAAAGGTGAAATCACAACAGAGACTGCTAAACTCCATAGAAAAATAAGAACCTATTTTGAAGACCTATATTTCAGTAAATTCAAGAACCCAGAAGAAATGGATAAATTCTTAGACACATATGATATACTAAAATTGAACCAAGAAAACATAAAAATACTGAATAGAGAGTGATAACTAGGGATTAAATAATAAGGGCAGCAATAAAGGCTTTACAAACTAAAGCCTAGTACCTGATGGATTCACTGCAGAATTTTATCAGAACTTTAGGGAAGTTAGCACCAATTCTCCTTACACTCTTCCCTAAAATTGATAAAGAGGGGGAATATTGCCCAACTCGTTCCTGGAAGCAACTTCATCTTGATATCCAAATCAGTTAAAGACCCAACAAATAAAGAGAATTACAGGCCAATTCCCTTAAGGAAGATGGATGCAAAAACCCTTAACAAGATACTTGCAAAAAGAAGGCAACAAATTATTAAAAGGATCATATGTCATGACCAAGTTGGCTTTATCCCAGGGATAGAAAGATGATTCAGCATACATAAAAGAATTAATGTAATATTCCATATTAACAAAAGCAAGGACAAAAGTCACATGGTCGTCTCAATAGGTGCAGGAAAAAAAAAACCCTCTGACAAAATACAATATCCTTTCCTGATCAAAACTCTGATGAAAATAAGTATAGAAGGATTTTACCTTAAGCTGATAAAAGCAATTTATAACAGTCTATTGCCAAAATCCTCCTAAATGGGAAAAATACTGAAAGCATTTCCCATCCAACAGGAACAAGATAAGAGCATTCATTCTCACCACTCTTGTTCGACGTAGTGTTTGAAACCTTAGCTAGAGCAATAGGCAAGAGAATGGAATAAAGGGATACACATATCAAAGGATGAAGTCAAGCTGTCCTTATTGGCAGATGCTATGTTGCTTTACATAGAGGATCCCAAAAACTCTACAAGAAGACTCTTAGAACTAGTAAATGAATCCAGACAAATTGCAGGATATAAAATCAATACACAAAAATCAATGAAGTTCCTCTACAGCACATTGGAAGCACAGAGAAAGGGATCATAAAAACAACCCCTTTCATAGTAGCCTCAAAAAAAAAAGTATCTGGGAATCAGCCTAACTAAGAAAATGAAGGACCTCTTTACTGAAAACTTTAGTATTCTGATAAAAGAAATGAAAGAGAATAATAGATAATAATATGCTAGGCAGAACTAATAGTGTCAGAATGGCCATACTACCAAAACTGATACACAGATTTGATTCAATCCCAATCAAGATACCAACAGTATTTTTCACAGAACCAGAAAAAAATGATCTGAAAAATTATATGGAACCACAAGAGACACAGAATAGCCAAAACAATCCTTAGCAACAAAATAAAAGCATGAGACATCACAATACCAAATATCAAGTTGTATTACAAAGCAACAGTGATAAAAACCACATGGTATTGGCACAAAAACAGGCAAGTGGATCAATGGAACCTAATTCATGATGTACAGGCAACCCCAAGTACTGTCAGCATCTGATTTTTGACAAAAGGGCCAGAAATATATGCTAGAGAAAAGATAACTTCTTTAACAAATGGTGCTGAGAAAACTGGGTAACCACATGCAGAAAAATGAAACTAAACCCACATCTTTCACCATGTACCAAAATCAAATCGAAATGATTAAAGGCTTAGACATCAAAATGGAAACAGTGAACTTGGTAGAAGAAAAAAATAGGCAAAACCATCATAGACGTAAGTGTTGATAAGGTCTTTCTTAATACAGCACCCCAGGCACATGAGATAACACCACGAATCAACAAATGGAATTATATCAAATTAATTCTGCACAGAGTGAAGGGTGAACTCACAGAATAAGAAAAAAATTTTACCAGCTACTCCTCAGACACAGGACTGTTATCATGAATATACGAAGAACTGAAGGTAAAAATTAGACCTGCAAAAGATCCAGTCAAAAAATGGGCAACTGAAATGAATAGATAATTCTCAATAGAAGTTCAAATGGCCAATAATTACATTTAAAAATGTTCAACTTCTTAACCATCAGAGAAATGCAGATCAAAACAACCCTGAGTTTCTAATTCCAGTAATAATTCCTGTTGTCAAGAACTCAAAAAGCAACAAATGTTGGTAAGATTGTAGGGGGAAAGGAACCCTCCTACACTACTGATGGGACTATAAATTGGTACGACCCCTCCACCTTTTCTTTTTCCTTTGAAATGACCAGTCTTCTCTATGCAAATTGGAATTGAACTCAGTTCTATACTGAAGTTTACATTCTCTACTATGATAATTACTGAATAAAATCTATCTTTACTACTTTAAACTAGTGTCCAGCTGTGTGTGTGTATATATGTATGTACATATGCATGCATGAGTGTGTTTTGACACATCCAAAAATTTGAACTACACCAATTAAAAAATGCAAAATTTGAACTGTGGAGATTCCTCAAAAAACTGAAAATAGATATCCCTTTGGATGCAGCTATTCCTCTTCTGGATATGTTTCAAAAGAACTGAAGTCATCATACAAGAGTGGTACCTGCATACCCATGTTTATACCAGCACAATTTATAATACCCAAATGTCGGGAGAAGCCAGTGTGTCCAACAACAGATGACTGGATGAAAATGATGTGGAATATGTACCCAATGGAGTACTACCTTGCCATAAAGAAAGATAAATTTGAATGATTTGTGGTGAAAGGACTGCACCTTGAGACCATTATGTTTAGCGAAATGAATCAGACACAGAAGGTCAATATCATGTGGTTTCTCTACTATAAGTAAACCAAACCATAAAGTAAAATAGAGATGGAAGTGAGTAAGAAAAACAGACTTTGTGAAGAGGAAAAGAGGATATGAGGAACTGGAGGGAGTGGAGGGAGTGGAAAGGAGAAAGGGATGCAATATGCAAATTAAAAAATAGTAATGAAAAAGTAAACTTGAGATCAGGGAGAGTGGAAAATAAGGTCCTTAAAATAGCGTTGTTTCTTTAGGTTGCATCTAAGAGTTCTCTTTTTCTCTATCACAAATGATTTAGTCACCACTTCCCCGCTCTCTGTATGTACACCATACACTAAGACACTTCAGCACTGACATGGCTTCCTGTAACTCAAGGCCATATCTCTGGATCAAACCAGTGCTATTCGAGGTCCAGCCTGGAAAATGTCAAGGCTGCAAAAAGAATTTATCGTTTGTTTCAGCCAACATCTAAAGATAGAGCCAATTTCTCCTAGTCTGTGAAAACATTAAGAGCCTAACTTCAATAAGAACCAGTTAGCAAACCCAGATATCTAATCCCAACCTGATTTTTATAATACTTTACTTTTATAATACTCTTTATAATAATTTACTTAACTCTGCTTGACCTCCTCTTATCTCCCTTCCATTTTCTTTTCTTCTCCCTTTGAATGACCAGTCCCCTCTGCGCAGATTGGAGTTGAACTCAGTTCTATACTGAAGTTTACATTCCCTACTGTGATAATTACTGAATAAAATCTATCTTTACTACTTTAAACTAGTGTCCAGCTGTGTGTGTGTGTGTGCATATGTGTTTGTGCATATGTATGAGTGTGTGTGTTTTGACACATCCAAAAATTTGAACTAAACCAATTAAAAATGCAGAATTTGAACTAAACCTATTAAAAGATGGGCACCTACATCTTTATCAATTTCAGTGGATAATGAGTTAAGTATAGTTGAGTGGCAACTGGCCATTGTCAGTTGGCAAGTAAATGGGTCACCCTCCATTCCACTAAGAGAATTTGAAGCGAATGCCCTGTTCATCTCAGTCATTCCACTATAAAATTAAAGAATCTAAGAGGGGAGTTTTTCTTTTTACAAACAAGTAGCTGATCAAAATGATCTGTATTAACAAATAAAAGCATTTCCCTTATAAAAGAACTAATTTTTCTATTGGTTTTAAAGTGGAAAAAGATGTTTTATCTATCTGCTCATCTGAAGTTCATTGGCTGGAGTCTGCAAATCAAACCGATAAAAGGTCAACAAGAGACAGGAAACAGCTTGAATTATATACGCACACACAGGAGCTCGCTAGGAAAATGTGCCTAGGGAAGGAGCTGAGTGATTGAGGCTCATGTACCATCTTAAGTTAAACAACGAAAATCGATTTGGGGGATTCTACAGGGAGGATCGAAGCCAGAGGAAGGGAGGAAAAAATGTCAGAAACCAGAGTTTCTGAGGGCCTTCTTCATTGATCAGAGTTGTTAAAATTCTCTGTCAGACACCAACAGACAACTTCCCAATTTAAAGTTCCTTTATAACTGGAAATTTTGTGTCCTATTTCAGGGCTTTTCCTGCTGTTCTCAGTGGCCTATAGCTAGACTAGTACTTTTGCCACTAAAGCGTGATGTGCCGAGGGGCTGCAGCAACTACCCTTCAGGCCTTTCAGAGAGAGATGACTTTTGCTTCTGTTGGCCAACAGAAGTCATGCTGCACTCCCTGTTGCCTTGTGAGAGCCAAGTTGGGAACTGAGGTGGACCTTGTGACTGGCTCTCTGCCGAGTCTCCTGAGGTATTCTGATCCAGCCGTGTTTTTACCTGTAGTTGAACAGCAGAGATGTGAGCTACAGTTTACTTGAGGTGCCAGGAAAGGAACCAACTACCTTTTCATCCTGCACATAGGCAAGCACTCAAGTACACCCAGTTGTGCTGGTAGCCATGTTACGACAACAGGGAGAAACATTTTTAGGATAAAGTTAATGGCATAATAGTATGGAGAAACCTGAGGAAGCTGAGCCACTGACTGAGTCAACCCACAACCTGCCCCTGCTAAAATTACATGAGATGGTGAGTTCTCTTATTGTTTAAGGTATTTTTAATGACAGTGAATGGCCTTATTGTTTGGGGTAATTTTAGTTGGCATTCTGTTACTAGAAGTGCAAAACGTCTTTGTTGGGACCAGGAATCTGTAAAGTGTTAATATTCCCCTCTCCAGCAGCAGCACCCACAAGGGGGCGTGTGTGTTCTCCAGGGAGGGAAGAAGGACCTTGGGGCTGGGAGGCCTCCTGAGCCAACCTCTCAAGAGATGTCGCTTAGCAAGCAAGGCAGATCTCCTAAGACTCAGCTTGACCAAAACAAACAGAAACTGGGAGGAAAGATAAGATGGCGAGGGGGCGGGCGAGGCGATATGGAAACCTGCAAGTCTGAAGGCAGCTGAATGTGCTGGGTAGAGTCTGGCAGGGTGAGGGGTAACTTTGGTGAAATAGAGGTAGAAATGAACAGTAAAGAGGAAAAAGAATGAAAACTGTAAAGGTAGACCGGAGATTTCTTAGTATTCTGGAATGGTACAAGTTACATTTGAATCACCTCGTTAGTTTTTTAAAATTAGCTAGACTTTAGCTCTGAATTCATTTAGTTTCAGTGACTTTGAAAATAGCAGATCTTGAGCCACCAGAGGGGCACATACTGCCCTAAGGAGGCCGAAGCAGCAGAATGGCAAGTTTGAGGCCAGCTTGGGCAATTGAGCTAGATCTTGTCTCAAAAAATTTAATAATAACAATAATAATATTAATAAGAAAATAGTGATTTTAAGCCTCTTCCAGTCTTGTCTGTGGAATTTTTGTCTGTGCAAATTTTGTTTCTTTTTGGTTCACTTTTCTTAGTTTATATTTTGTAATAAAAATACTATTTCTTCTACAAATGACATATAGGAATTAAATAGTAAAGTAAAAAATCCGGATTTTTAAAAATGTTGTCATTGAATCTAATATTCTGCTGTACTGCTTTCAATGTCTTATCCTGTCTAGTTTTCATTTTTTATTTTGGTATGTTTTTCTTGGTTAAGCTCTTATTGATTTACCTTAGGTTTATTTAGCCTTTCTTGTATTACTAATCTCTTTTCTTTTCTGTTCATTATTTTTGTATTGTAGAGCATAAAGCATTTCCACTTTTGTTTGGATTTGTTTTCTGATTTTTTTAGAGATGAGTCTGACCTTTCTTTACTTTTCAGTGATTAAATGAGGCATTTAAAGCTGCAAATGTTCATCTCATCGATTTCCATTTAATTGGTTGAATCGATTTGATGTCCTTATTTTTAAGTCATTTCTAATTTTTGTTTTTATTTTCTTTTTGGCTTACAATTATTTTTGACCTGGAAGTATTTGTTTATTTATTCTTTAAGCACCTAGAACTTTGTCATCCTTTACTACTGATTTCTGAGTTTCATCAGCAAATGTGCACTGTGAATCTGCCTTTTAAAAAATGTTACTTTTTAAAATTAAAAATATGATCAACTTTTATTAATATTTCATGTCCACACAAAACTATGACTTTCTTCTACTCAATACTTTCTACTTAGAGGGTAATCAGTTTCATACTGTGGCAGAGGAAAAATTCGTTTTCCTGCTCATCAGCTGCCCAGTGAAACAGAAATGTTGCTAGAGGAGAGGGTCGGTTAAGAAGGTGATGAGAATGATTTTGAAACAGACACGACTGAGGGGTACTAAAGTATACTCCTTTGTAGGGCAGTATTTTTTTGAGAGGCAAATTGTTGAAAGAGGCAGTAGGAAGATGACAAGATGACACTGATGATTTCCTTTATTTTTTTGTCAGTGGTAATGGTGATGCCGGGCACGGAGCTCAGGGCCTTCACACTACACTACATTTCCAGGCCATTGTTGGTTTTGATTTTGAGACAACCTCTTGCTAAATTACTAAGTGCTCAAGCTGGGTTCGAACTTAAAATCTTCCTGTCTCAGCCTCCCTGACAGCTGAGATTAAAGGCCCGTACTCCTGTGCTCAGCTTTACATTTTTGACTCAAGGTTGACCAGGTAGGACACAGAGCAAGTATCATCAATAAATTGAATGACCATCAAGTGTCAAATCGGATGATTAACTATGGCAAGTAGAAGAATTCAGCAATCAGAAAAATCAAGAAATGTTGATTTCCCCAAAAGCTAATATATTAAAATAACATCTGAAAAATCTAGAGTCATTTATCTTTTTAGTTTTATATATAAATCTGTAATTTTTTTCTTCTGAACCTTGTGGGATAAAATGACAGAATGTCCCAGGTTTTTATATATATTTATTTATAATGGAATTCGAGTCACCCTGCCAAAGGAGATTCATAATCACTGATTTTAGGATGAGTATGATTAATTTTTGGATGAATATGATTCATTTTTGAGGTACCAGAAGAAAAATGTAATGTACAAATAAGAGAGAGCATTTTCATCTGTTGCTTAAATATTAATTTTAGAAAGATTTCAGATCTTATAAAAATGATTGTAAGAGTCTCACAAATGCTTCATGTTTTTCATGTTTTGAAACGCTGAGAAAGCCATCTGTGGGCATGAAACAGATGCGTTGAAGAGTATTCTCATGGAAACAAATCAAAATTAGTACATATGCAAAAGCATCTAGCATGAAGTACAGCAAACAAGGCAAGCTCAGTAATTGTTTAAGGAAATTAATTAAACTCCATAAAAACCCAAGTTAAATCTGAAGTACCATCAAGTCTCCTGCCTCCAGTGCCTTTCTCTGGTGGCCACTCGCCGGCCCACATCACGCAGTACCATGGCCTGTGTTGGATCTTCTTGCTCTCAGCTCAGATTTTCAAAGCACTTGACTTTGTCAGACTAGTGACCAACTTAAAGGAAGATAGAAGTTATATAAGAGCATGCAAAAATAACTTATGTACTCTTCTGTACACCTAAGATTTAGCATTTTTTAAGATATAATTTTTTTATTCCTTTAGTTGAAGTGGCTTTCTGTCCTTCCTACCTCATGGCATAGTAATTAGGTATGTAACTTGTTGGGTCAGAAAGAGGCAGGTTCAGATCCTGGGTCTGCCACCTACAGAATATTTACTTGAGCCCTTACTTAGTGTCAATGACATTAGCTTCCCTTACAAAATAAGAACTACAATATTTTATGCTTCAAATTAAATAAGATAATGGAAGCAAGATGTAGCAAGGTATTTTTGATGCATAGGAAGCCTTGATAAATAATATTTCTTATTATTAGAATACTGTTACATATCATACATATTGATATCTAATTATTTTTAAATATTCTTTCAAATCTCTTAAATTCCTATACTTCTTCATTTTTGATGTTTAGCATAAGAAAATTGAACCACTTGTAAAAATATTGAATAGTCAGCTGGGAAGAATATTTACAGTTAACATATGGCACTGTTTTTTTCTTAGAAACATAATCTGAAATTTTTAATTTGATTTTTAAACATTACAATATCTAGGCAGAAAGTAGCCAAGTATTCATAATATTTGGGAAACAAAAACAACTTAAATGTAAAAATATTTGTTTCCTCTTGGGCCCATATTTATTTGAGTTGCTAAATCATCTGAAACTGCACAGTGTCTTCATATCCATGAATTAAATTAGTTCAATGCTTTTTCTACAGAAGCCAAATGTCATTAACTTGATTTGGTCATTATTGGAATATAATGCTTTTTAAAATGTGATAGACTTTTCTAATGTATAGAGATCCTATTTTGGAATTTGAAAAACTGTTTCCGTTTATTCATATTGTTGTAGATCCTAGCCAATCACTCTTTTTTTTTAATTTTTCCCCATTTTATTGATATGTATATGTGCAAAATTTAAGGTTTACAATGGAGTTGAGCCTTTCATGCACATATGTATCTTGTCAAGGTGACAGGGGCTTTCCCACTCTCCTTTTGTTCCTCTCCCTACCCTACCCTCCCTCTCTCCTCCCCAACCCGACCCCCCTGTTTCACTTTGTTTTTTGTTTTAAGTTCCATAAGAGTTGTGATCTGGGACTCTCATATCAGAGAGACCATTAAATATTTCACCTTCTGCTTCTGATTTACTTCACTAAGCACGATGTTCTCAAGTTTCTTCCATTTGCCTGCAAAAGCCTCCACATTGTTGGACTTTATTGATGCGTAGTATTCCATTGTGTATAAATACCACAATTTGTGTATCACTCTTTAAATATTACTGCTCAGTACCTTTTTTCTTCAAAAATGGCTGGATTTTAGACCAGCAAGAATCAGGAAAACACAAGGAAATTTAACATTGTCATTGATAAGAAATGTGCATATTTTGAGCCAGGTGTGGTCATGAATACGCTATAATCACAGCACTTGAGAGATTGAGACTGAAGGATTGTGATTTTGAGACCAGACCCCGTGAATAATGAATGAATGAATGACCCAGAATGCAGGGGGTGGGGGACGGGTGCAGAGAGGAGGGGAAGAGAGTAAATTCTAATATTTGGTCTTCCATCCTAGTTCCCAGCACAGACCCTTAATCCTTTGGAATTTCCCATTTGATGGGAGTGCCTTTTGGTTTTTTCCCATCACTTTATTAATATATGTAAATATATGCAATACTTAATGTTTACATTGAACTTGAGGATTTTGTGCACATATATATCACGTCAAAATTACAATGCCTTACCCTCCCCCTATTTGACCCTTCTACAGCTCCCCCTCCTGCATAAACTCACACTCTCACCCCCATTTGGTTCTTTTTTTTAACATATCATCTCCTTTCTCCTTCCCACCTTCTCACTCTCCCTTCCCTTTTTCGCCCTACAAAGTTGATCTTTTTTCTTCCATGTCTCTTACATTTTTTATGGTTTGGCTTTCATTTTAGAAAAGATAATATTCTAATATTAGAGAATATAATATTCAACTTTCTGGGTCTGATTCTTTTCACTGAGCATCATGGTCTCAAGATTCATTCATTTTACTAAAAATAATTCAAATTTCTCATTATTAATGGCATAGTAATACTCCACTGTGTATATATATATACCACATTTTCTTCATCCAGCCATTTGTACTTGGACATACTAACTTCTTCTAAGATTTAGTTACTATAAATTACAGTGCTATGCAAAAGACATTCAGATTATCATTACATCAGATTTCTTACACTAAACTTATATCAAAGACCAAATAAATGAATTGCTACATTAAATGAACTTAAGTTGACATCTCAAAAGTTTACCACACACAAAACAATAGGTACAATGGCATACTTAGTTATTTCAGAAATTTTTTAAGAGTTCTTTCCCAAAAAGGAGCAGGAAGAAATGAGTAAGGTCATTATTACAAATTTATTTACAGAGCATGAAATTGAGACACAAGATTCAAGAGTCACAGATTGGACTAATAACCAGCTGAGTTCCTAGCCAATGGACTAAGGCTCTGTGATCTTTTGTCTTTACCACTCAATGACAGCTTCAGGGGAATGACCTAAGAACCAGTTATTTACTTACTCTCACTGTTTTTAGAGCTAAAAATATACCAAATCAAAACCACTGCCTTCTGCCACTCCACCGCAGCTAAATATCTGTACACATCATACATATCAAAAAGTTTCACAGATTAAGATTTTGTACCAGTTCCTCATGTTGACTATTATGTTTTGCAAGCTAATATAATAATAAAAATAATAATTATGGGGGAGGTTTTGCAGATATTGTGAGAAAGCTGGTACTGTTTTAGTGGGGTGCCAATCATATGATTGATATCTATTTTCTATCACTTTTCTATTGATGTCTATTTTCTATCACTTTCTCCTTAAATGTTTCCTTTTCTCCATGTTCCTTGGTGCTGCTTATCTCTTTGTCTCTTTCAAAGTTTCCTTCAAGTAACTTCTGCAATGGTAGGCTAGTAGTCACATATTTCTTTAGGGATTTTTGGTCATGAAAAATGTTTACTTCTCCTTTCATTTTCAGGGATAATTTTGCTGAATACAACAACCTGGATGGGCATTGCTGTCTTTTAAAGCTTGATAGATTTTGCTTCAAACTCTCCTGGCCTTTAAAGTTTGCATTGAGAAAACTGCAGTAATTCAAATGGGTTTGCCTTGATAAAAATATTGCCTGCTTTTCTCTTGCTGCTTTTAATATTTTCTCATCATGTTGTATTTCTGAGGTATTAATTATGATATGGTGTGGTCAATCTCATTGCTGGTTGAGGTTATTTGGTGTTCTATAAGCTTCTGGTACCTGAAAATTAATTTCTTTTCCTAGATTTGAAAATTTTTTCCTGCGTGATTTCAGTGAATAAATTCTTTATACTGTCGGTGCTGTCTTCTGCTCTTTATCCTATACCTGTAATTCTGAGATTGGTTCTCTTTGAATCATCCTTCAGCTGTTGTATCAAGCTACTTTGCTTGTTTCTGATTTTGGTGTTGTGCCTAAGTATAGCATTTGTTTCCTCAGCCTTGTCTTTGAGGTCTGGAATTCTGTCCTCACAATATTCAAGTCAACTTCCTCTGCTTTCAAATGTACTTTTTACATCCTGAATTTCAGCTAGATTTCTTTTCAAAATTTCCACTTCTCTATTACAATGCTCGTTCATCTGTTGCATATCCTTATTTGCATCAACCAGCTTTTTATTTGTGGCTTCTATATTCCCAGTAAGCTTAGTCTCCATTAGGACCACTATTTGATTAATAAGTTCCTCTTTAAGCCTGCTAATCATTTCATTGAAAATACCTTGTTGGAACTGGTTGTTTGACTCATTTATTTGCTTTTTGACTTCCTTCCCTATGAGTTCCCCTATTTCAGGACCCATGACATTAGTTTCTGAGGTCTCAGACATTACTGTGGGTGTCCTGTTGCCGTGTCTTCTTCCCGTGTTTCTGTTGTTGAGGGACTTCACTTTAAAGGCCTAGCTGAGAGGTTTCTTTGAATGGATATGAGGGTGTATCGGGAGGGAGCCTAAATTCCTCTGAGTTTTGTGCTTGGGGTAGGCAGTGAGGGAGGATTTAACAGCCCAATGGCCTCTGAGATGTCTTGATTACACCCAGTCCCCTCAGCAAAGCTCTCCCTTCTGTCCTGACTTTCCTCAGCAAGGGTCTCCACCTTTGGAAGAAAACTCTGTAGCTCTAAATTCTTATAAATCCAGAGCATTTTTTCCCCTCAACCTAATTTATCTTCTCTATTGAAAAAAAAAGGTAAAAAACATAATTCTCTGTCAGTGCTAAACAGAGGACAACACATCATTACCAACCATTCCAACCTTCTGTCACAAGAAACATCCTGTAATTTCCCCCCTTCAAAATCAGATCTGAAGCCAACAAGATCAGTGCAGAACTGGATGCTAATAATAGTCTACTCCCACTGATAACGGAAAGGCTGAAGGCTTCACAAACCTTTTCAATGAACAGATTGATGTAATTTGAAGGCACAAATAGTTCTTTTTCTCTAGGCAGGCATTTTTCAGTGACTGAGCTCAGTTAGAAATCCTTAAGCTGAACAGAGCCAGTGAAACTTGAAGACAACTCAGAAAAGAGCATCTGAAAGCTTGGGAGATCCTCCCAGAGAGGAGATGCTGAAGGAACCAAATATATTTATCTGAATTCATTGGATAAGAAAGAAAGAGGACTTTGAAGAATTCAAATGTGCAAGGCAGTGAGTTATAAAAATATAACATCACGTGCTTTACTATCTTTTCAAGCTTTTCAGTAACTCAGGAGATAGACACTACTATGATTTCTATTGTACAGTTGAGAAAAACAAGCTGTGTGACTTGCACATGGCCACATGGCTAGTGACTGACAGCCCCAGCTCTGAATCACCACACCTCACTGCCTCCAGAGCAGAAACAGCCACCTGCCTATGAGATTCTTTGGGGGGGGGGGGTGAGAGGGGTATGGGAGATTGATCCCAAGGCTTTCACCCCGAGCTACATCCCCAGCCATTTTTATTTTTGGTCTTAAGACAGGATTTCACTGAGTTGCCAGGTTGTCCAGGCTGGTTTCAAACTTGTAGTCCTCTAACCTCAGCCTCCAAGAGTGCAGGAATTACAGGTCTGCACCACTGGGTACAAGTAACTTGTTACTAATCAACAACATATAAAACAAGCAAGATTTTGGAATTCACTACTCACTCCAAAGACTATAAATTGAAAATGGAGTATCTTATCAGGATGAAGCTTAGGTTTGCCTTAAAACTAAATCAGTACAGCTTTTGGGGTTCTCTTCCTGTAAAGATTGGAACAGGTGATTTTTCACTCTTTATAACAATAGCATTTGGAAATCAACATCTTGATTAAATAACATGCCTTATGTCTTGAGTGTGTTGATAACCCAATCAGGGAGTGAAATTTTGCCAGTTAGGAAAAGTAGAGTGACTCTAATTTGGGTGCTCTCCAATTGCATCGATGGTGATGGATATCCCAGTTTTTCTGTACAGGTAAAGATGTGAACAGAATGCTCATAAAAGTCTGCAGGACTGTCCCTCTCTGAGGCTGTGACATGCAGTTGCTGAATATACTTTGTTTGCCTTAATGCCTAACAGAAAAGACTCTCAAGGAAATTAGTAGAAAACTTTCAAAAATCTAAAATGACCATGTGCTAATATTTCCTAAGTGTGCTCTGTGGGGTACTCATTGCAACTAATGCATTACAGAAATAGACTCCATGATCAAAATAAAGATTCACAAGCAACTCAGCATCATATGAAAGGCTCTAAAAAGGTTAGCAATAAAGAAATCACATTAACTTGAGTTAACCAGTAGCTCCCAAATGTGTTAGCCACAGAATTGTTTTTTTTTTAAATACTTCCAGCCTATCCACTGAACCTGTGTTTGACTGAACATACTACTTTGAATTATTTAAAACTCATATCCTGGAAATTTTACTACTTGGGATTACACAGCAGTCTTGTTGATTGTAATTCTTGCTCAGCCATCCTAGAATATGTATGCATAAGGACAGGACCCATTAGTCCACAGACATCCCTGTTAGCAAATACATTTGTGTTTTGACAGCTGTTCCTTTGCTAATTATTCTGGTAACTATGACATGCCTGACAGTGACCCCTAGAAGAACGGGGGCCCTCTACACCTGCATTGGGTTATGCTAGGCGGTGGGGATGTTGTGTCACTAGAATGGACATGGATCCTGCCAAGGCAGCACTTAATTAATTAATGAGAAAAATGGGCTGTTAGATGGCTTAACAAGCATAAGAGAATATTTTGCATTATAAGTTGATAAATCAACTTATGAGATTCATGTAAGTCTCAGGTGTGCTTTGGGTGCTGTGACTGGTACCCGGCATGCTTACCTCCCAACACATGCAGAGTGGGGTGTGTATGAAGACACATGCAGTGATGTGCTGATCAGTGACACCTGCTGGGTGGCAGGAAGGCAGGTACACTGACACAGCGCCTTGCAGAGTCTCTTGATACAGAATACTCCACCGCATTGGGTTTCAGCCTACCAAGTAATTTCAAGTAGCTTCCTGAAAGTTTCACCATCTGCCTTGTGAGCTATTACCAGGGCTGAACACACCACAGGCCCAGGCCTCGCAGACAAGTCCAGCCAGCGTCTTCTCTTCTCAGCAGGGATGTCTGGATGTCACCAGCTAAGAAAAATAATTTTTTATAAGAGAAAAACTAACTTTCTAAGGTCTTTTCCTTCCTTTTTTTGCCAAGCAATGGCAGTATAAAAAAAATGACAGAAAACAAATGAGCCTCTGCAAATCAAATGACAACCTATTATTACTATCATTTCATTTAAAAAGATAGTTTTTATACCATAAACCCATGCCTAAGGCATATGTCAAAGCAAAAAATTTAATGAATCTAGGTCTATGAAAATTGCATTCCCCTTTTTTTCTACTTTTATTGTGAACAAGGCGAAACTTAACATTACTGGAAACATTAGCATGTTTTTGGCCATACATAGAAGAAAACCTGGCAGTTGCTTGGATAACTTGCAGTCATTCTTCTCATCTACCAGGAGCCCAGACGTTAGTGGCTGCTGGCAGTAATTGCCTTACATAGTGATGCTGCCCGGGTCCTGCCTTTTGCCCAGCTTTCCTTTCCACGCCCTCAGCTAGGCTTTCTTCTTCATGCGTTCTTCTTCTTAGCTTCAGTGTCAGAGTCATCAGATAGCTGCTCTACTTCCAGTCAAACAAAAGGAAAGGCACCGAAGGCCTTGAAATGGATTGAATTTTGCCCCTCCCACACCCTCCAGCAAATACACTGACTTCCTAAGTCCAGGCACCTGTGAAGCTTTCCTTATTTGGGAATAAGGTCTATGCTCCATGTGGCTAGTTAAGGCGAGGTCATACCTGGGGTGGACCCTAATCCAATCACTGCTATTCTAGGAGAAGAGAGGCAGAAGCCGATACACAGGAGAGTGCTGCACAAAGGCACAGACACACAACCAGAGGACCAAGGGGAGGGCAGGCCAGGAAGAAGGAAGCATAGCTCGGGGCACTGAAGCTAAGAAATGTCAGGGACTGCTCTGGGGGACCAGAGAAGAATGCTTGTTTTTCTCTACTCATCTTTAACTAGTTCTCCGGCTGGGCCCTGCACATGAGGCAGAAAAGACGGATTCAGCATAGCCTGGCACGTGAGTCCATTGAGCGAGGAGCTCCAGGAGCTGGTTAGAACCTACGTAGCATTTAGCCAAGAAGGATAATTTTGTAGACAAGTGATGAGAAACAGGAAAAGGACTTTGGGCTTCTAGGAGCAGCAAATTGTAGGAAGGCTCATCTACTCAAAACGAGTGGTAGATTAGGGCTTGTTAGTTGGATATGTTTGTGCAGATTCCTCTAGATGTCATCTTGTCTCCAGTGATAAGTTATTCCCTTCCACTTATGGGATGCAGGGAGGAGGCCGTCGCAAAGTGAATTCCTGTTGCTTTCAGGAGGTAGGGGGACAACAGAGAGCTCATCCTGTCTCTGCTCTTTTTAGATGCCTTAAGCACAAAATAATTCAAATGCCAGAGTGGCATATTTTGAAGTGACATACTCCAAACCCCGTCACTGCAATCTTCAGGGAGAGGCAAGGAAGGATTTTTTCCTAACAAGTTTCAGAGGGAACACAGCCCTGCCAAAACCTTATTTCAGACTTCTGGACTTTAGATTTGAGAGATAATAATCTTTTTGTAGTAAGCCACAAAGTTTATGGAACGAGTTAAAACATCCCTGATCTGAAAACCTGAAATTCAAAATGTTCCAATATCGGGAAGCTTTTGAGGACTGTCATAAAACCACATATAAAAAGTTTACATGTGACATCTTTTGGTGAATGGCAACCAAAATGTAAGCATCTTAAAAACACTGTCTAAAATTACCTTCAGACTATACATATAAAGTAGAGATAAAACATACATTTTGTGTTTGATCTTGGTCTCATCCTTAATTAAGATTTTTCATTACGCGTGTGCATCTTTTCCGAAGACCAACCAACACTCAAAACACTTACAGCGCTTATGTATTTTGCATAAAACATAATTGACTTGTTCTTTGTTAAGGCAGTCAAGGAAGCTAAGCCACATCTTGTTATAAAGCCAGGCTGCTTTTGCCCACTGCGCAGTATGCCAATTACCATTTGTTTGCAGATCAGGTAAGTGTAGAGGTAGGAAACCCATCTGAAGTGTACTTTTCTGAGGATGGAGTTTAGGGATACTTATGTGATAAAGAAGCTGGGTGGCCGAGCATGGAGACACACGTGATTCCAGCACTCTGGGAGGCTAAGAAAGGAGGCTTTCCACATTGAGCCCAGTGCAGGCAACATAATGACGTCAAAATAAGAAATAAAGGAAAGGTCTAGAGATGTAACTCAGTGCTGAAGGCCTGGACTCAATCTCTAGTATGAAGAAAAAGTGAAACAAACAAAAAAAATGAGGAGGAGGAGAATGGGAAGAGGAGGAAAAGAAGAATTTAAAGCACAAGAAAAGGTAACTAGAGATGAAGTAGTCAGAGGTCTTCCCAAGCACGACCACACTTCATGGCTTCCCCTCGAGACTGTAGGGTCAAAAAAAATGGTGGCACTAGCAAAACTTGGAAGGTTTGGGCCTCTGGTGTTAGAAGGTCACCCACCAAATAGGCCCACGTGAGGAAGTGGTGGTTTCAGCATACGTGGCCTGCAAAGTAACATAAGCAATAGTTACTGTAACTCACATATCTACAGCAAATCTAGGGAGAAACTAATAATATATTTCTTGGCTGTGTTACCTCCAGAATTAGTGATTTTTAAAGTTAACTATAAGCAAGTGAAGCTACCAGGTTTATTCAGCCTTTTTCTTGGTTCCAGGCTCTTTGTCACAAAATGTGGTCTTAGGTTGTCTTTAGTTGACTTCACTTTACATTCTTTTGGAAAAAAAAAACCTAGATCAAATGTCCAAGTTGAGAATAATACAGGGTCAAAGGGAAGAAGATTTTTATGACTGGTTAAATCTGTCCTCATTCATTCCTTGGGCCTGGAGTAAGGAACCACTCTCATTGCAATGAAGAGTTTCTCCCCTGAACACACCAAGGAACAGCAGTGGGTGGCTCTTAGGAAGCCATGGTAGCACACTTGAATGTATTCGTGAGTCACACTTTGGAAATGCTGCCAGCATTTGAGACTCATCTCAAAACAGTTTTGTTCTATTCTCCAGAAGCACCCAGTTAGTGAGGTAAAGGATCCAGGTAGGAAGTTAGAAATGCTGAGGACATTTGAGACAGAGAGCACTCACAGAGAGAAACCATGGATCTCCTGTAAAACCAAAAAACAGATGATAAATTTAGAGAAAATGAACTAGAAATCTCAGAATAAATGGCAGATGAAATAATCTGATACTAATGAAAATTCCCCATTTCTCTTCCAAAGGATTTGCCTAGTTCCAGAAAACAAGAGAATACATGAGAAGAGGGGTAGAGACAGAGATGCTGTTTTAACTATAGGCAGATAACTATAGGGTTTTTTTACATTAATCTTCAGACAGTGGATGTTCAGTTAAACCTAGCACAAAATAATAAATATATCAGTGATGTATCATAGCTAAGATGAAGGCAAAAAGAAAAGAAAAGATAAGGACTCAACATGCTGATAACTTCATTTCTAAAAGCCACAGGCAATTGGGAGACTATTCCATATCAGGTTCTCAAATTTGCAAACGTTCATTAAAGGAATATCCAGGAACTATTGTCACCTCATTGGATGGAGGCCAAGTCTTGTGCTGTGCCTAACAGAATCGTGGCTTTGCAGATTAGAAGAAAGTGATGTTCCTCTTTCACCTGGGCCTGCCCTTTATCCCATCTGCTGTAGGAACGGGAGCATCGTACATCATGGTGGAATTGCTTGGTGGAGGAGATCTGTCTACCTCATGTTCGCTGCAAAACAGAGAGTGTCCCAGTAGCCCTCCACCAAGGGTACACTCCCCACCAAAACCTACGTTCCACTAGCTCCGCCTTTTAAAGCTTCTGCCACCTCCCAGTAGTGCCACAGGCTAGTGACCAAACCTTTATTCAAAGGAGTCCTTCTTAGGACTCTAGGACAATGTCCAGGCCTCCGTTTAGTTTGTGTTAGCAGCATCCAACACAGTTGCCATGTATTAAATGTTGAGTGAGTAAATAAATTACTGAAGGTGAATCCCGTGGAAAAGCTATCAGGTCCTAAACTTCCCAGCTGGAACTCATAGGCTGTTCAACGTCTAAGCCAAATTTCTGAAGGATGAGAATCCAGGAAGGGTGTTGGCCACAGGTCTTTCTGGTCTGTGGAAAAGCATGAAATATGCTGTGAACCATAAAAAAAATGTTCCTAGAACCAATTTGATATATCTCTGTGAAATTACATGCTTACATATTGTCATTTCACCTCCTAATGTGCAAATTCTGCTTCCTTGAAAATTGAAAATAATTTGAGCCATTTTGTAGGTTGTTTCAGGACCGAACTACTTTTCAGAGCTCAGAACTGCGCTCTCTGTCTGGGCTCCTGAACATCCAACAATGAGAAAGAGTGGGAGAACCTTGCAGATGCAGACAGAGTAAGGGCTCTCTCGTCATCCAAACTGAAGTGAGAAATGTTAGCCATAGCCGTCCACTTTCACAGCATGCTGGGGGAGACCAAGGAAGAAGGGAATTTGAATGGAAGTGAAAAGGAAGTCAGAGGCTCACGGAAGCATACTCACTTTTTAAAGTTGTTTCTCCTTAAAACAGATGTGTTGCCAGGAACACGGACTTTTTCCAGTCCTGATTATACAGTTGTTGGATTTAAGTGCCCGACTCATGTCACTTCTTATTGCAGCGTGCTCCTGTATTGCATTTTGCCCCGTTTTCGTTTCTGCTGTGGATTACATCACTGTTAACCCTATCTCCGCACTTACTCATAGCCCCAGAAACATGTGGAGGCGGCGGCCACCTGAAGCCTCCTGCCCTTCTTCATCGGTCTCACTTTGCTCTTCTTTCTCATCCCTCTATCTTACATATTCATTGTTTCTATCTTCTCTTTTTTTCTTCTACTTTATTGCTCATTTTATTGGCTTTCTATGCCAGAGTCTGAAAGTCACTCTAGGAACTAGTGCCCTAAGCAAAAGATCAGGCATTACGTTTTCAAACCTTCAGGGACACACAGCTACTATCCCATGGGGTTCCCTTGTGAGAAATGGAGCAGGACATTCTTCCCTTGGTGGTGCAGCCCCAGCATGCATAGCTTGTGAGCAAAGGGAAGAATGAGTTAGAATCATTCTCTTGTGCACTCTAGCGCCATGAATAAGCTGTCTAACCAGAAGGTAAAGTCTTGTTTACAGAAAAGCTTGTAATCCTGCTGAAGTCAGCCATTACGTACTGTTATTCCCATGGAAAAAGTGTTCTGCTTTAAAGCCCGTTTAATAATGGAGTGATTTTGAGAAGACATTTATTTCCTTAATTTTCCATAGTTTACAGGTTCTCAGACACCACCCAAGGCTACAGAGTGGCGTTCCACTGTGGGTAACATCAAAACCAAAGCATCATAGACCTACTTGCAAAGCCATCTTC
The DNA here is from genome assembly GCA_004027205.1 of Ctenodactylus gundi. Lineage (NCBI taxonomy): Eukaryota > Metazoa > Chordata > Mammalia > Rodentia > Ctenodactylidae > Ctenodactylus > Ctenodactylus gundi. The sequence continues at coordinate 28,234 of PVKB01004269.1, read as the reverse complement.
CTTTTATGGTGTCATGTCACCATCTCACATTTGTCTTCATTTCAGCAGACAATTCATAAACATAGAGTAGGAGCCAAACTCTTGAATTCTACATTCTATTTCTCTCCAGCTGGGCATTTTCATTTCATCTAACCCCATGACAAAATGCACATCCTTGAAACTTCCAAACAGAAACCTTCAGGGATGTTTGTCAGGCCTTTGACGTAACTTGTCATTACTCCAAGCCTGGGATCGACAGAAGAGCTGGCTCTTGATTCTGTTCCTCATGCGGTGCGCTCACGCATCCTCCCCCCACCTCCTCAGCACTGCATCTTCAGCCTCCTCAGCAGCAAGGGGGTCACCTCAGAGCAGTGGACTCACACACCCTCCTGCTGTCCCACACCCACATGGTCACCTCATGTAGTGTGCGCACACACCTTCTTGAAGTGCACATGCAAATCGAGTGTCATTTGAGGAATTCTCTAGCTATGAACTCTACAAAGGAAACAATGGCAGTACTTTATTCACATGGTATTATGCTATGTAGAAAATTCTTTCATGAGTATTAGCTTATGTAACTAAGTTAGAATTATCACCCAAAGAGCAAAAAATGAATGAATTCAGACTGGGAAAATCCAATTATTTTCAGGCTATCTGCCCTCCTTTTCCAAGGTGCCAACTGGTTCATCAAAGGAACAAGTAAAAAGCCCAACCCATATGGCCTTGGTTTCTGGGCCTCAGTCTCCAAAATGGGAGCAGACTTCCCCTCTGCTCCATCTGCTCTGGTTCGCTTCCTGCTTGCTCTGATTCCTCGCCTCTGGCCTCCACACTTTCACTCTGGGACCCTCTGCAAGGCCTTCTTTGTAGCTTTCTGCAGGCTAAGCTTGAAATGGTTTCTCTGAATTCTTTGTGCTGAAAACACCTTTATTCATCAGTCACTTTCCAAGAGAAACCCTATTAGTATGCAACCACTGAAATCCCAAGTCTGGGATACCCTTGATTAATTCACGCAGGATCACTACCTTTCTCAAATAGAAAGGATGATGTCAACCTACACTTACTGCTTTCTATATGGCAGGCATGGCACGCCGAGCTATCTAGACTATCTTGTTCCATCCTCACAACAAGCCCAGAAAGTATGCTGAAGTTAAGGAGCTTCCCCACGATGACACCACTGACCCCAAAGCCCTGGGCTGTTTTTAGATTTCTTTCACTCCTATGTCTTCTGCCAGCTCTGCAACTCTATCACTTAATTACACGCCCCAGAAACACACATATTTTTGCTTAATATCTCTTGGCTTCTTTTTAGTTCTGTACACTAGCATTAGCATTCAGCAGCCCTTCTACAGAAACTCAGATCTTCTCTTTCTCAAATCCTCACCTTGACCCTCCCCAACAAATGGTAACATGTTCACAACCCAGTCAGTGCGCTCACTCACGCTGGAGAAAGCTATGTTTCATTACAATCAGGAAAAAGAAATATTCACCACAGGATGGCTTCTCTCCATGCAGGACTTGTGAAGATTCACCATCTGGTCTTTTCCCAAAAATCGAGCCTCTCGGTGTGAGTTGCACATTAGAACCAGTTGGAAGCTTTCAGGAGATCTTCAGGGGTGGGGCCTGAGCACAGATGCTTTGGAGTTTTTTTAGGACTTGGTGATGATAATAAGAACTAGGTATGCGAGTTCTCTAGAGGAATGGAATCAATAGAAATACTTGTGTGTGGCTGTATGTATACATAATAATACATAATTATACAAGGGGATTTATGATAGAGGTTTATAATATCAGAGGCAGGATAGTCCACAGTGGATGTCCATACATCCTGAAAAACCAGAAGATTCAGTAACTTCTCAACCCAAGAGGCCAGAAGCCACCAGAGATCAAGGGTACAGTGCCAGACCATGGCTAAAAGCCTGGAAATGCTCTGGAGTCTCTGATGTGAATCCATGTTGAAAGGCTAAAGAAGCTCAAGCCTAATGTGCCTAAGGGATAGCAGGAGCAGAACAAATGCCCAAACAATTTGAAGCTTTTCAAAAACAGGCCAGCTTTCTCCTCCTTCCTCTCTGATTCACCCTGCAAGCAGTTGGACAGTGCCACCCTCAGTCGGGGCAGGTCTGGCCCCTCCCACCCCAATTTTGCTGGCCTACATGCCAGTGATCTCTAGCCACACTCCACAGATAACTCCCAGAAGTGTGTCTGACTTATCTACTAGGCATCTCTTAGTCCCATCAAGTTGACAGTCGTGATTGATGGTTATACGAGAGCCTTTCTTTTACTAATCTGCATCTATTACTTTCTTCTAGATATGATTCAGAAAACATTTTCTCCAGATACGCCATGGAACATCTAGCTCAACCCTTACCAAAAAATTGCTTTTTCTCCACCAATTGTCATTAGCTCCCTTCCACTAAATACCAATTTAAGTTGTCACCTTTGTGTGAACACCCAAGCCCCCATATCACTGGAATATCTCTATGTGATTCTAAAATTATTGTTTTCCTATTTCATGTGGAGCTGGCTTATTTCAGCTATCTCAAAAAAGGGGCTGTCTTTGTAATCTTTGCCTCTTTCTATAAGGCCAGCAAATCTCTTCCAAACCAAAATAGACAGTATGTTGACAAGCACGACTTTTGCTTTTATTTTCCTGTGATATAAAAGTCAGTTAAATAGGCTGCACAGAACTGGGTGCTTAGAGATATAAAAGAAGTACATGGCCTAGAAGAAACAACAGAGGTATTTTGTAAGCAAAAATGAGTTGATACTTGCAGATTGATTAGCCCTTTGGAAGAGAGCGCAGTCCTTTTAAATATGAGCTCACAAATATTGAGTGATTTCATTCTAAAATGTCCTTTGGAAAAACTTGGTGGCGTATCCACTTTACACAAAAGACTCCAGTCTCGTGTCCAGTAGAAAAAGTGGGCTTGGATGAACAGAAGACTGTGCCTTCATTTTGGAGCACAGAACTGGCAGCTTGGCCCCTAGACAAAGCTCTGTCACAAACTAGCTGTGACGGTGACATGTCAATGAAGCCAGCAGGGTGACCTCTTCCCACCGTTCTCCAAAGGAACATTGGTATTAAAAAAAGAAAAGCTAATATTCAATGAATTCTTGCTCTGTACCAGGCATTGGGCTGATTATTTTTCACACATTATTGTATACTCACAATTATTCCTTGAGATGGGTACTACCCTTATCCCCACCCGAGAAAACTAAGGTTCAGAAATAGGGATGTGTCCAGGGAATGGCATTTTGGTGAAACCACATTCATTCAGGCTTATCCTCAATGTTCATTCCTCTTGAATACCTACATGAGGTAGTTCCTCATCTCCACATTTTGCAAGTGCTCTTTTAAAAACCTTATTTATATCGATATTTTAGATGCTTCTTCTGTTGTCTTGTGTTAATTGTGTTTTCGTGTCTCTACCAGATAACAGAATACTCTGAATTCAGGGATTAAGTTTGTTTATTCTCAGCTCTTTAAGGCCTTGGCAGTTAGTTGATATTCAGTACAGGTGCTAAGGCATGATTCTCAAATTTGTATTCATTCAGTCTTCACAACAAATTGTGAAGTAGGAACATTTTCAGTTTTACAGAAAGACTCCAAGAGGTTAAGTAATCAACTCAACTTCAGAGTAAGAGTGAACCAGTTTTGTATCCAAGCATCAGACTGTCTCCATTTGTGCTACCATCACTGCCCACTTCGTTGTCCAAGCCAGTCCAGCAGTAAAGAAAGTTCTGTCTCTCCCTGCCTGGGATTCTTTCCCTCCTCCCTTCTCCACTGCAATCACTTTCTCCTCACCCCTTGGTCATCATGCTGACCCCCAAATCAAAAGATCAAGAATTTTGGTGACCTTTATGCACAAGCATTTCCATTCACTCAGCCCAGAATAAGTTATATCATAGTTCTGTGAAAAGTTCGAATTATGTTTTCACCTTATGCCATAAATTTCAGTATGAGGATCAGCATGTTCTACAGTCCTATAAATCATTTAAGGCAACTAGGTAGTCTCCAAGGTTCTAGCTTCACCCACTTTGGGGTTAAATTTCTTCTGTTTATTCCATTTTGGCCCCAGTTCTGATAGCTTTGCTTCTCCCCGTGGTGATGGTGGTGGTGGTGGTGGTGGTGGTAGCCCATTTCATTGCTCAGTCTCTCCAGCTCTGGAGCCCTGCCTTGCTCTTACCCTTAGTAAGATTTCTCTGTCTGATTTTCTTGTTTATGTGCCTTTATTGTGAGTAAACATAATATGCTCTTGATGTGCTCTGGTTGTGCTGTGCCACCTGTAGGGCCATTTGCTGGTGTTGGCTTAAGGCCTCCCAGCAGGACTGGTTGCCTGCTCTTGGCTACCAGCATCCTCCGGACAACTTACCACCACACTCCTGAAACAGGCGCATCCGCCCTGCCTGCCTTGTCACAGAGGTACATCTCTGTACAGGTACTGGCGTAAACTTAGGTTAGAACCATAAAAGTCCATTGGATATCTACTTAGTGCAAACACAAGAGAAACTTTCAGAGCAAAGGGAATCAACCATTTTTTGGCAGACTACTTAGACTCTGAATATTGAAGCTTCTCAGAATATTAAGGTTTTGGGCTCTTCTGGGAAGCCTGGAACAAAGTATTTTATTTAATATTCTCAAATAGCTGCCAAGAGGAAAGTCTCACTGGTAGGACTTCCATGTGCTATTTAAAGAACAGCCCTTATATGGAAGAAGCAGCAGTATATGGCCAGGGATTTCAATGAGGGTAAGAGTGGTGCCATATGGCAAAATTAGATAGTAAGTGAAACATGTTTTCAAAAATAACACTGACTATTTGCCCTGTTTTACAATGCCACTTAAAGTTATTGTCTTCATTTTGAGCATTGTGAATTATTTATTAGTGTTCCATATTTAACTTGATAAATGAAAAAAATATGTTCATGTAGGAAAGGGGGAAAAGGCCTATTTTAGTTTCTTGCAGCTACCCTTTTAGAATAATTCTAAAATTAGAGCTGTGTTGTAAAGGATAAAATAAAGGTCATGAGAAAAATGAAACATTTCTCTCTCCGTATTGTTTTTGTTTACAATTCAGTCCTATTTGAAGCTTGCTGTAGGGATGTTGCCTTTATTTCCACACTTTTTTTTCTGATTGTCTTCTAAACTAATCTAGGGAACAACACCCCCTCAAGCACAATACACTGGTAGAGAAGAGGGGAATTGAGTACTGTACTGTGATATAGTCCCTGTTCCTAAGATGGTTCCGTGACAGCCACTCACAGCAATCCTGGTACAGACTAAGATCAAATACTGAGGCAAGTCAGGAAGATGTAAGAAAATCATAAGTGAGGCCACCAGAGCTGTGTGTTTCTGCTTTTTCCCCTCTTCACTTCTTCACCTTCCATTCAGAGCTATGTATGCGTGTGTGTGTGTGTGTGTGTGTGTGTGTGTGTGTGTGAGTGATCACACATATGTATAGTTAAATATGCATTGTTCATTTCATTATGCACCTGAAGATAGCAATCACAACTAAATGTTTTAGTCTACTTTGATTAGATTTTTTAAATTGAGCATCCCTAATCAACAAATCCAAAAATCCATTAATTTGAGTGCCATCCTGAAACCACACGTGTAAAATTCTACACCACAAAATTCTTTTTCATGCACAAACTTATTTCAAATATTATATAATATTACCTTCCATCTTTGAGTGTAAGGTGTATGTGAAACATGAATTTTATGCTTAAACTTGAGCCCTACCCCCCAAGACATCTCACCACATATGTGCAAACCCTGCAAAACCAAAAATATCCAAAATCTAAAACATTCTGGACCTGGGAGACAGTCATCCTGTATTTGCTCTTTTAAAAAAATTGTTTGGTGTTCATGATTCTTCCTATGCCTTCTAGTATTCTATCAGTCCAGTTACCTGTGAGATCAGTTAAACCAGGTAACATATCAATCCAATTCCAACAATAATGAGTTCTTTTAACTTCTAAGGATTATTAAATACAGCTCTCGGTTATGAAATTTGAAAATGTTGACATTTTGAAAGTAGAGTGTTTATTAGCAAAACTTTTTAAAAATATGTAAAGCATGAAAAAATGTAATGAAGTGCTTTGCTAGGAAACAGTAAAATTTAGGGGCTAAAATTTAAGCCTCTAGTACTAGAGTGATCAGCTTCAAATCCTGTCTCTGACACTTATTAGATCTAGCGCCCACCCAAAGCAAGGTACTTGACAGATTCAGTTTTCTGACCCAGAGAGTGGAGATAAAAATGCCTTGAAGTTTAATTTAAATAATACTTGTAAATTGCTATATCTGTTGTCTGACACTCAGAAAATGTTAGACATGATATAAAATAGCAGAGGTCAAAACAATTTTAAAACTACTGAAAAACTTTTTATCTCATAAATGAAAAAACATAAAATTAAAAGAAAAATAAGCTGGAATAAAAGCATTTTCACTTTGTATAACAGGCCAAATATTTAATATAATTAATATATAACTAGCATTCAATAAAAGAGAAAAGTAATGAAGTATGTAAGTTAGCATCTAATAAAAGAGGCTGCATGAAAATACATGTCTCCTCCCTCATACTGAAAACGAACTGGGACAACTGACATGTAATGACATACCCAGAGGAGAAAAAACAGGAACTTCTCATATCAGAAAAGAAAGAGGGGCCATTATGACTGATTGATTCCATGGATGTTAGGGAATTAATAAAGGAATATGAGGAACAATTCTGTGTCCATAAATACATGACTTACATGAAGTGGACAAGTTTCTCGAAATATACAATCTACTAAAACTTATAAAAGGAGATAATCTAAATAAGCCAACATCTATGAAAGAAATTGAATCAGTAAGTAGCAACAATCTAAAACAATATGCTTACTGATGAATTCTACTGAATAGTTAAGAATGATGTTACACCAGTCTCTTCTGGAAAGTAGAAGCTTAGAGCACACTTCCTGATGCTATGAGACTAACACTGCAGAAACCAGAGCAAATGTACAACTTGTGCAAGCAGCCCAGCCAAAAGTGAACTGTGACCAGGTTCCCTAAAATTCTAACTGTAGCAAAGTTAATGGTATCATGTTAAGAAGTAAGAAACTTTAAATTTGCTGAATCTTAAGTAATGATTTCACCAGCTAGCAATAAGTTTCATTTCACTAAATTTGCACAACAAAATTTATGGCCTAAACCACAGTGAGCTTACAATGAGACTTGTGGCCTGGAAACCAATCTTAAAATAATTCATAGCTGGTTAAGCATTTTCCATTTTTATCACGGTGTCCTCACAATGTCTGCCCATGATTTTGTTCCCTTCTCATGGTGTTGTTCCTCAGTTAATTTCTAAGTAACTATTTGCTTCTGTAATCATGCCCGTGTTACTTGATCAACAGCCATAACGTCTTTATAAACCACTCCCTGTCACATTAGGGGCTGCACAGTTTTTCTGGCATGAGCCCTGTGCAGTCGCTAGCTAATGGAACTCCTCCCTAAAGTTATTTTCCTTTCACTGGCAGGTGTTTATTCTCCTGTCTCACTTATTTACCATATAACAAGACCACCATTACTCTAATACCAAAACTAGACAGAGCCATTAAAAGAAAGAAAAACAATGAAAGAAGCAAACCATTATATTTCATTAATATAGATTCAAAAATACCTAAAACATTAATAAATTGATACCAACAATATGCAAAATTATTACACACTATGGCCGAGTGGGTTTCATTTCAGGTATACAGAGCTGGACTGATTCAAAAGTCAATTGATATAATTCATCATGTCAGTAGGCTAAATAAGAAAAATAATATGATCATATAAACAAATGAAAAAAGCATTTTATAAAATCTAATACCAATTCATAATTTAAAGAAAACCTGGGAATAGAGGGGAACTTCCTCAACTTGTTTAGAATGACTTCAAGATATCCACATCTAACATGATGTTTGAAAGTAAGAAACTATAGATACTGTCTCCTGAACATGAGGAACAAGACAAGAATGTGCCCTCTCACCACTAATGCATTAAAAGCAGAAGAGGAGGAAAGGAAGGAAGGAAGGAAGGAAGGAAGGAAGGAAGGAAGAGAGGGAGGGAGGGAGGGAGGAAGGAAGGAAGGACGAGAGGGAGGGAGGGAGGGAGGGAGGGAGGGGAGAGAAAAGGAAGGAAGGAGGGAGGGAAAGAGAGGGAGGAAAGAAAAAAGGAAGACAGGTTGAGAAAGGAGAAATAAAAGTATCTTTGTCCAAAAATGATTGTCTGTTTAAAAAATCTGAAAGTCTCAAGAACACCAAAACCCCAGGAGCTATTAAGTGATTACAGCAAGTTTGCAAGGTACAGGTCAGTATTCAAAAGTAACTGTTTCCCTGTATCCCAATAATGAACACTTAGACAAAGAAAAAATACACATTTATAAATTTAATGAAATATAAAAGATCTACGTGAGGAAAACAGCCAAACTGATTTTTTAAAAACCAAAGAACTAAATAGAAAAGTATCCCATGTTTATGGATTGAAAGACAAACTTGTCTTCCCAACTTGATGGGTATATTCAATACAGTCCCTGTACAAATTCCAGCAAGTCATTTGGTGGATATCAACAAATTCATTATGAAGTTTCTATGGAAAAACAAAGACACAGACTTACCAGCATAATATTGAAGAAGACTGGAGGTAGAAAATTGCCATTACACCACGTCAAGACTAAATTATAAAACTATAATGATCAAGATGGGGGGATATTAGTGAAAGAGTAGACAATGAAATATAATAAAGTGCCCAGAAATGGACTCTAAAAATACAGTCAATTGATTTATGGCAAAGGACAAGAGCAATCCAGTGGTAATAGTATAGACTTTTCATAAATGGTCCTGAAATAATTACATTCACATGCAAAATAAAAAGTAACACAAACCTTATACCTTTCACAAATACTAGCTCAAAATGGATTGTAGACATAAATTAAAAGTGCAAAATTGAAAAACTTCTGCAAGAGAACATAGGAGAAAATCTTACTGATGAGCTGTTTGATGAGGAGCCTTTAAATTCAACACTACAAGTACAATCTAGGAAAGAAAAGTTCAGAAGTTGAACATCATTAATATTAAAACCTTTGCTCTGTGAAAATTTTTGATAAAAAAATAAGCTTGCATTCAGTATATATAAAGATTTCTTAATTCTCAACAGTAAGAAAGCAAACAACCCAATTTTTAAAAACCTGAGTAGGCGTCTCACTATAAGAAGATATACTGATAGTAAATAAACATGTGAAAAGCTGCTCAACATAGTGTGTCAGTAGAGAACTGCAGATGAAAACACCCCTAGTAGAATGGTTAAAATCCAGAATGCTGACAACAGCAACTGCTGACAAGGATGGGGGACAGCAAGAACTCTGATTTATGGTTAGTGGGAGTGCGAACTGTAGAGCCACTTCAGAAGACAGATCGATAGTTTCTTACTAAGTGAACCTTTGCTCTTACCATAATCTTCCAATCGAATTCAACAATCATATTTCTTGGTATTTATTTAGACAAGGTGAAAACTTAACATACAATATCCTGCATTTGAATGTTTACAGCAGTCCTATCACAATTTCTAAAACTTGGCAGCAACCGAATGCCCTTCAAAAGGTGAATAGATAAACAAATCATGGTACATTCACACAATGAATTATTATTTAAGTGATGAAATAAAGTGACTGGTCAGGCAACAAAAAGGCATAGATTAATTTTTCTTACATATTGCCAAGAAGCCAGTCTAGAAGGGTTAGGCTCGTTGACTAACAGCAGGGTTACATCCCGATAAAACTATCCAAAGTTGAAAATATTGTAATTCCAAAATGCATTTAATGTACCTAACCTACTGAACCTCGTAGCTGAACAGTATACTACACTGTAGGGTATAGGTTACTAATGTTCCTGGTCATGTGACTGGCCAGAAATTCTGGTTCAGTGCTTCCCAGCATCACAAATGAGTAGTGTGCCACATATCACACCACACCAGCCCTGGGAAAGACTGAAACTAAAATTCAAGCATGGTTTCTACTGAAGGTGTAGCAATTTTGCACTGTCATAAAGTTCAAAAATACTGTGAAGTTGAACCATAAGTCAGAGCCTCTGTGCACACTGTAGGTTTCCAATGATGTTTCAGGAAAAAAAAAATCAAACTGTAGAAAGTAAAAAGAATAGCAGTTGCTAGAACTTCTCAGGGAAGACGGTGGGATGAGTGGAGAGAACATGGAAATTTCGGAAAGTGAAACTATTCTGTACAATACTGTGATGGTGGATATACCTTTGTCAAAAACCATAGAACTACGGACACAAAGAGCAACCCTAATGTCTTGTATGGACAGTAGTTAATATATTGGTTCACCAGCTGCAGCAAAGATACCACACTGGTACAGAATGTTAATACCAGAATTTGGGGGAGAGGAGAAAGGATATATTAGAACTCCAAAATTTCTTCTCAGCTTTTTTTCTAAACGTAAAACTGCTCTGAAAATGAATCACAGCACGTGTAGACATATCATCTTATAAAACATGTTTTATCTATGATTTTTCAGAGATTTTGACAGTGCAATATTCACTTTTGATGAGTGTGCAAACGATTCGTCGCTCAAACCCGCAGTTTTCTTAAAATCCCATACATATGTGCTTTAAATTCTGGTTATTTGTTCAAGCCCTTTTCTACTCATAGAACCTAAAAAAGGTGCTAATCCATAAAAAATACACACTGATGTTGAACGGTATGCTAACCGTACGTGACTGTGATCACATCAAAGTGTGCTCTTGTCTCACCCACAGGAGTGCACATGTCTTATCTGTAATGCCAGAGCTAACTCTACAGTGTTGCTACAGCATTTCACTGCTGTGCAGACCTAGAACTCTAATCCATCCTCATTCAGCTCCCTGGAAAATAAACAGAAATCATAGTAAATGAGCTCAGCAAAATGAAACGTGTAAAATGGATTGAAAATCATAATTATTGAATTAAATTCTATCTTACTAGCATTCTAGAAAAAAAATAAGGGGAGAGAGATTTGTTTGAAGTTGCATGGAAGGTGTCGTGGATGAATCTGGTCTTGATATATGAGAACTAGTTGCTAGAGACCAGGGAAAGAGGCAGGCAGATCCAAGATTGCACTAGTTGCAGTCTAGTGGGACTGAGACACAAAGCATGTCTTGGGCAGCAACAAGAACAGAAGATCTCTGACCCTATGATAAGAGAAAGAGACTTCCATGGTCAGCTAGAAGGTGGGCTACAGATTATTAGAATGTACCTCGTCTTTCTCAAATACTACTAACATGTCAAATATGACACTTGAGACATACTCTGGGGCATTGTGGCTGGCACAACACACCGCTAACTACCTTAACAACTTCGTTAATTCTGTAGACTTAGGGATGTGCATCAGGGTCACCTGAAAGGCAGAGTAGTAGTTTTAACAAAGATGGCTGTGCTCATGCCAATCTGGGTCACATAAAGGCTTTATAAAAGCTACAGTTAACATGGCCATCACTTCTCAGTCTCTTGGCTAAGATCAAGTGAGGTAGTATGGCTACTGATGCTGCGTAACAGTATTTTATTATTATTGTTCATCAGCACAAAAAGCAAATTTGGTTAAGGTTTTGTCTTAGTTACTTACTTTTTGCTGGGAAAGAATACCCAACATCCACAACTTAAGGGAGGAAGGATTCATTTAACTCAGCCTCAGAAGGTCTCACCCAGTCCATTCATGGGCGGCCAGCAGTGGTGTTCACAGTATGGCAGATGGAAAGGCAAGTGAGGGAGGAAGGGCAGAGCTACGCTTCCAGGGCCTTTCCCAGTAATCCACCCTTTTGGGTCAGACCTCAGGGTTCTTACCAGGCCCACCTCTTAACAGCACACAGTTGCATAGGTATCCCACTTACATCCACAGGAGGCTTTGGCAGGACATTGCAGATCCAAGTCATAACAGGTTTTTGTTGTTTTCATTTTGTTTTGATTCAAGCAGGAGACAAATATTTTCAAGCTCATCTTTGAATAATTTTATATGTAAATCTGAACTACTAAGCTCTGCCACTCGTACTCAGTGCTGTATCAATATACAGGTGTCACACATATCCGATTATCTGTATTGATCACAAACATATCTATATTCACCATACACACCACATAATATAAGCAACACTTAAAAGATACTTGTGAGGCTTTCAGGCTTTAGAATTTGATTTCAGTGTTATAAAGGAATAATAATTCATTAAAAAAGAACCTTTTGTACTTAGTAAACACGTTAAAACTTGCCACAAGCGGACGTTAATAGATTAGTTCGGCTTCATTCCTAGATTGGGAATGATCGGAAAATCATGTCCAGATTTGCTCATCAAAAAAAAAAAAAAAAAAAAAAAAAAATGCTGCTGCATTGTAGGAGCACGTGAGCTTCCCGCATCTGCCAGACTGGATGTTGCCTGGGAAACCGTTGCTTGTTTTCTGGCTAGAAGGAAAAGCCCATTCCTGAGGCGAAGATGGCCTCAGAACTCTCTGTCTCTGGCCTTCTTGTAGCTTCTGTTGTCCTTACTGCTTACCTGTCTTCTACCCACAACCTCAGCTTTGTCTGATTCCGTGTGACTCCTGGTTCCCAGACATTTGCCCCATTTGACACCTTTACTGTCGAGACAAGTGCAGACAAATAATTGCAAAGGTGCAAAGCTACCTGGCTCCTCATGTGCTTACTTTGTTTTGTGTATGTTGAGCTAATATTTGAAAACATAAAAATCTATATATTTACTTTTTTTTGAAAAACTGGAATACATGGCAGCATTGGAGTCATGTTTATTCATTAGCAATCTGCTAGAGCACAGCAGCTCCTCTCCGCTCACCTGGCACCTGTGCGACCTGGCCGGTCTTCGCCATTTCCTGTTGTCTCCCACTTAGGCTGAGTCTTAATTTTCATTTACCGTCATCATACTTTTCATAGTAATTTAGAGAAAATAATTTCTTTTCTTATGGAATCATTTTATTCCTTATGAGAAGTGGCAAAAGAGATAGAACAGGAATGTTTTAAGAAATTCAAAGAAAAAAAGTGTAATTTTTGGAGGAGGCCAAAACTAATCTTCCATGATTAATACGCAGAGTGGTTTCGCACACCAAGACAAACCTGATTACTTCATTTATTGGCGTCTCACATCTGGTCCTTCTTGCCATTTTAGTTTGTGATGCCCGGCCTCATTCACAGACATCTGAGTGCCCTAGTGGGGGTATCCTGCTCGGAATTTACTCCCAGCCCAAGCTGTCCTAGCTTGTCGCTACCTACAGACTAGAGAAGGCAGGTCACGCATCCCAAAGTGAAGATTCTTAATCGCTCCTCCTTACTCGCCTACCTTCTCGTCTACAAATAAGCTGATTTCTAAAGATGGGCCAGCCATGTCTTTCTGATTTAGTAATGTGACATGCAGCCTGACCAGACCAATGCTGTGTTGTGGTAGCCGTTTCTGTCCCTGTAACACTGCACATAGCTTACACACCTGCCAAGATAAAGTCCTGGGCTAGGTTCCAGTTGCTAAGGAGAACAAGCAGTGTGTACTGTGTGTCTAATTTATTTTCTGCTTCTCTAACTTGCTTCCTGCCGTCAACAAGCTCACCCAAGTGTGTCAACCAGGATGTAGTTTTCTTGATTAAAAGACTCTGAAATTGGGGACCGGGGCTGTACTTCTTGGAACTTCTTCCTGCATGCAGTTGCCAGCCAGCTAATAAAGACTTGCCTTTTGGCTTTCAAGTGTCCTGAGCGGTGGTCTCTGGGATCTTGTATCACAACAGTAATAAGTGCCATATACTCGGGGATTCTCCCCTACAAGAACCTGAACATCATAGCTCAGCGATAGCCCTAATAGTTTCATTTCATTTTTCTTGTAATTGAAGTCATGTGTAGGTACTACAACTTTAAACTAATATAATTTTTTATGAAAAAGAAGAAAGGTATAGAGGAAGATGAAGGAAGACAGGGAAGGAGAGAAGAGGGAGAGGGCCCATGATCAGCACTCAGTAGATGATAGCTGGCGCTGGGCCTGGCATATTTTGTTCTAATCCTTCTTCCTTCTGGGGACAAAGCCAAACCTCCTTTATGTGAATTGATCATTTAAAAGACCCTAGATTTTTTCAAAGATTAACTTTATATGTTGGAAAATGTGGGTGAAAAAATAGACTTAGTATAGTTGAGAAGCTACTTTATTTCTGTCCTCTGCACCCACAAATCCCAGCACTCTCACCCAGCGCATTGGGTGACGAAAGTAGTCAGTGTCTACTTTCCCGGTAAGTATCTCGGTTGTGAGTGGCCACCGACTTTGACAGACCCCCAGCTGGAGCTAGAGCCAAGTGTGCTGGCATCAGAGTCAAATATCTCCATGCCCAAGTTGGAAGAAGCTTTGAATGGGCTATTAGCAGTAGGAGAGTTCCAGAAATCTAATTATAAGAGGAGCCTGTCGAGTTATCATGGTGTTCTCTATAGGCAGTAGATGGAACCCAATGGTCAAAGCACCTAGAAAATCAAGGGGCCTGAGCAAGAAGGTAACAGACAAAGGGCAAACTTAGTATGGGTGTTTGCTACAGATAATGTAAAATGAATTGCTGGGATAATGTCATTGTTGGTTTGAATAACATCCAGGGTTGGTGTGATGACGTAGAGACTTGTCAGTAGGCTAATCCGGCAACATACAGAAGCTGAGATTGTACCTAATTAGCTCTGCAAAAGAGGAAGCCCTGACTACCAGTCTGGAGCAGTGGAGGCCACAGTGGTGCTGCGCCCTCCAGCTGCTGAGATTCAACCCCACCCAGGCCCACTGACAAGAGTTCTCTTTGTCTCTTGATGGGATGAGGATGATTCAGCTGGTCAGCAGGCAGCGGAGCAGAGTTCACAGCTCCCTTTCCTGCTCTTAGCGGGGATGAGTCTGCCAAGCCCACTGACATCCCTTCCTTCCTCCTTCCTCCTCTGGATGCAGTATGAAGGGACGTGACAATGAGGCCATCTTCTCTGCACAAACAAGTATGCACTCCTCTTCACGCACAGCCCTTACCCAGAGAACTGTTATCAGGCTGAGACATCCACTGAGGAAGCTTATTCAGACAAAATCTTTTATCTCCTTTTAGGTTTTTCCCACTTAAATAATAAGCTCTTTCTCTCATTTTAACAAACTAAGCATATGACAGGCCAGAGTTGTAGATTTTTTTGAGTCTACTTTTTCCTAAAATACCAGTCTTTGCTTAATCAGGCTCTACAAAGGACAGTTTCTCCTTCAGACTTTGTGGGCTACCACAGCCTTGCGGACCCCCACAGTATATTGGCTCCCCTTCACTGGAGTGTGAGCAGTCATAATAAAGCTTTAAAGAAATGAGATGTAAAAAATGTTCCCAAGGGCCCAGAATCAAAGTTCACCAGTTGCCAAGGATTCCTGAGCCTGCTGTCCCTAGGCACATGCCTAAAACCAAAACAGCCACATGCTATCCACCTAGCATCAGCCTCTGTTCCCCTCTAGGTGGCTTGGATCAGGAGTGTCCCCCAAAGCCTCATGTACCTATGGATACTGTGTAGGGCTGGGAGGTGGCACCTGGCTGGAAGGAGCAGATACTTAGGGCTTGACCTGGAGGGACATGGGCTGGTTCCGCACTTCCTCCTCTCTCTCTCTCTCTCTCTCTCTCTCTCTCTGTCTCATTCTTTCTCTCTCTCTTGGCTCTAACATGCTGTGAGGAAGTCTGTCTCCCAGGCTATAGCTATAGGTGTGGCCCCATCATGTGATTCCTTCATTTTCCAGCAGCCCACCCATGAACAGATTGCGACCTTTTGAAACTATAAACTACAATAAATCTTTCCTCCCTAAGCTGTGGATGCCGGGTATTGAAGTCACATTGATGAAAAAGTAACAATACATACTCCAAGTAATAAGTCAAAACAGCCTGTCTGAGTTTGCCACAATACTTTAATTTCTGTGTATGTGACCAACACGGTACCATCCAGGAATTGCTAGCAATGAGCAAAGAGCAGGCCAGAGATGGGTTGATCATATCTGTTTTCTCAGTCGTTTACTGGACTGAGGCAACCTGGCTCCACTGGGACTTCTTTTTTCTGTTCTTGTTTTCAATACCTACTCTGCAGGTGATTCTCAAAGTAACTACTGGCTACATAAAGCCTGGGTATAAAGGAGGCTTCCAGTAAATGGCAGCAATAATTGTTATTGTTGACTTTGGGGGAAAATGTTACTATACCTAAAATGCTCAGAATACATCCTCATTAAGGACTCTTTATGACGGCTGTTTTCTAAGGCGACCTGTATGCTATGTCAGCTGAGATCTTGGGGCTACTCACAGGTACTGAACCATACTTAGTAATGCGCCTGACCAAGAGAGAAAGGCTCAGGTCTTCAGAACCATATTGACGTGATTGAAGAAGTCAAGTCGGCATATTAAGGGGAGCACAGTAGTAGGATCTGTACCTGCAAAGAGCAAAAACAGCAGGTTAGAGAATGGGCTGGAGGGGGCATAGAACACGTGAGAAGATAGGTTAGGTCACAGTATTATAAATCAGAAGCAACATAGAGGGAGGGAAGTGGGCTAGTCAGAGTGGTTCAGAACGGCCCCTACTCAACTGTGGCAGAGAAAGACGGAAAAGGATCTTGAGATTTATGTCTTAGGATAGTAAAGTGAATATTGGTTCTATTGACTGTGCGGAAGAGGAATAGACTTAGAAAATAAGATAATTTATTTAAAATTCTCTTTAAGTTGGATCCATAGTTACAGAGTTTATTCACCCAGCAGCAAAGAAGCATTTATTTGGTTTTCCCTTTGTGTATTTTAAAACACAGTACCTAGTTGTGAGCCTGGCTGAAAAAGGCTCTGGGTGAACGATTCCAATGGGAAAAAAAAAAAAAAAACAGAAAAATAATATGCACCAAAAGTGTTAAGCTGTTGCCACCTTTCTGATTAAGTAACTTCATTCACATTCAGAAATTTAGTGTCAATAGCATTTTAAAATGTTAGGACTTGTCTTCCGCCATGGTGTGATTTTTAGAGGGTATAATGAATGACAGGGTTGTGGGGGAAAGTTGGGGCAAGTGTTGGAATTAAAAAAAAAAGGGATGTGGAGAAAAGTTGAGGTTTTGAAGAAAAGGCGGTTACTCCCATGTCTGGTACCCCAGAAGTGCACCCGGGAGTGGGGGTGGGCAGCTGCACTGCAGACAGCTGTGCTGTTGAGATAGCTGCGGTGGCTGCAGGTGGCTGTACCGTGCACCTCAGACAGTTGCAGCAGCTTGGCGCCTCCATCAGTTAAATTCATAGAAGAGAAAGAACTGAAATCAGAAGAATTAGCCAATGGTTGGGAGCCTTGTGACAAAATTTGATGTTATTTACAGGTGAACATTCTCATACATTATTATGTTATTCTTTGTTAAAAAAAATGTTTAAGATATTAAAAAATAAAAGTTGTGACTGTGGGATGACAGTACCAGTAACCAGGAAGCCCACTGTATAGTCCAAGGCCAATGGTGAGCCTGACGATATGATTTGTGGGCTTAGCCGGCCCTTGCGTGGCTTTTCTTTTTTTCTATCTTTCTTTCTTTCTTTTTTTTTTTTTTTTTTGACACAGGGTCTCACTTTGTAGTCTAGGCTTCCTGAACTTACTATGTAGCCCAGGTGGCCTCAAATTCACAGCAATCCTCCTGCCTTAGCCTCCCAATTACGGGGGTTACGGCATGTGCCACCGCACTTGACTGTGTGATGCTGGAGAATTGAACTCAGTCAGGGCTTTGAGCTTGCTAGGCAAGCGCTCCTCCGCCCACCTCTCAGGTGTTTTCTGTCCTCCTGATTGCAGAGACAACTTCTGCAGCAGTGGGGTCACATGGCGTCTGTGGGGTCAGATGGGGTCACACCGGTCTGCAGGGCCCTGTTCATCATCAGGGCACTTATCAGTATTTATTCTGTGACTAATCATTTAGGGTATTATCTTATACTACTAATTCAGGATGTGTGTATACTGTTTTTTAAAACTCAGTTCCCACAGATAAGACCAAACACCAAAGAACGTGAGACTAAAGAAGGAGGTGGACACATCCAGACTACCCACAATGCAATCATTAGAAATGTAATGACAGAGGGCATTTTGGCCATCAAAGAGATAGGGGGATCCCTGTACCCCAAGGCAAGAGGAAGAGACTTCTCTGCTAAGCTACACAGAAGTGGGCTCAGCCAGCAGGAATTTATCTGGCTTTTGTCAAAACACCAGTTAAGAAACAGTCTAGATGTTGGTGGCCAGTACACCATGCTTGGCTGACAATGCTAATGACTTTGTTTGTCTATAGAACTTGGAATGTCTGCCAGGGTCAACTGCTGAGCAAGATGGTGGGTCCAACCAAGATGGCTATAGTCATGTTAAATTAGATCCCCACGTATAGTAATTCCTAGATCAAACTGAGCATTTCCCATGTGTCAAACACTTTTAAAACTTTGCCTACTTAGTTTTTGAAACTGGAAATGAGCCCAGTGGGATGAGTATCACACCTAAAATCATAAAGCTCATGAGTTAAGGACTTAGGACTCTGAAATCAACTTTTTAGCCAGCAAAGGCCTTGCTCTGAACAATATAGCTATAGTAGAGCAACATGCATAACTGGTACAAGACATAAGAATCCTAAGAAAATCTGTAGAAAGCTCTAAGAACTACTGGCAGAAGGGATCTTTTATAAATTCACTTCTCTCATTCCATCTGTCCTGAAAAGTGAAACCAGTGATCTGACTCTTTCCACACCTTGCAAATAACCAGAACCTACCAAATCCCACTAGCCATAACCCTTGTTTGTCAACAATTCATATTTGCATATACTGATTTACCAGAAGACTTAGTTCAGTTATTAAACTCGTGAGAAATTTCCATTCAAAATCTCAAAACTGTTCATATCCTATCAGAGAAGACTTCGTGCCCCAGTAAAAACAAAGTACTTGTAATTCATTGTGTACCTCTCAATGCAAATACTCTGAAGATAAGTTATCAAAAACATGTAGGCTGATAAAGTCAATACAAGTAAGAAGAAATAGTAATGTTTTATGATATGCCAAATTTGGCATTTTTAAAAGTAGCCAAATATAGACTTGAATAGAAACACACACAAGTTGGCTGAACTGCATGTATTTATAAATAAGTATTAATGGGTGAAGATGGACTTATAGCACTCCATTCCAAGAAAAATAATCTTGTTCCTTAAGATAGAAAATGTGAATAAAATGGTTTTCACAAAGAAATGTTTAAGCTAATCTATAACTGGAACTATTAGAGAGTCATTATTATAGGAAAATTATTTTTGCTCTTACACTCAAAAATTTTCACTGCACTAATTAAAATATTTGGCTTTTGTGGTTTTGGCTTCAGAAAATGATTTTTAAATAAGTGACCAATTTGTAATATCATATAAATGCACATTAATACAAACCAAAAAGCAAGTTTCAATCCTTTCTTTCCTCCTTTTTGAGGCAGAATTTCACTCTGCAGTTCAGGCTGGTCTTGAACTCACTATATAGCCCAGACTGGCCTTGAACTCAAGGTAATCCTGCCTCAGCTGAGATTACACATGTGCCACTATGCTCAGTTTATGTAGTGCTGGGGAATCAAACCCATGGCCTCATACTTGCTAAGCAAATGCTCTAAACATCAAGCTATGTCCCAACCCCACAACCTTGCTTAAATACAGTCTGTGCCTGTTGTGCACCTGCACCATGTAGCTGAGGAAAACCAGAGAATACTAAACAGCCTGGCCGTCAGCCTCATGTGGGCCCTTAATGCTGTCCCATAGGCGCAGCCTCGCTCATCATCTAGAGGAGTATTTTAAGGCTTCTGTCCTGCTTCCGTACCACCTCATCCATGTCAGTCTCAGCCGATGACCTTCATTGGTTTCTGTCTATCCTAGAACAGCTCCTCTGCCTGGGTACTAGATTCTACCTCTTCTTACCAACTGAAGGACATTGCTTTCAGTCTGCTCTGTCCTCCTGCACTAGCTGTTTGTCCTGGTTTATAGGATCCTTCCTGCATGCATATAACATGCTAGTGCTGTTCTCTTCTTAAAAGCAGATAAAGCTCTTTAGCTCCACTTTTGCCCACAGCACATTCGCCATTCTCTGCTGCCCTTCATTTACAGCAGAATTCCTCGCCAGAGGTACGTCTCTGATTTCCCTCCTCTTCTCCTGACCTCTTGTAGGGGGGCCGTCCCTGGGCCCAGTTCTAGAACCTCCTTTCTTCTCTAGTTTTAGCTTCTTCACTGGCATCCAGACCACACTGCTGCATCCAGCCTGACCTTCTCCAGGGTTGTACATCCAAATCCCCACTCACCGTCTCAGTTGAGGTGTACACGATCCAACGCCAAACTTGGTAATTCAGAAACCAAATGCTTGACCTACCTTCACCTTTCCTGCTTGGTTCTCCCAGGTTGCCTCCATCTCAGTAAATGGTAACTTCATGCCTCCTCTGCCCAGGCCAGAAACCATGGATTCATTCTTGTCTCCCTCCCTTCTCATGCCCCACCCACCTCTATTGCTTCTCCCTTCAAACTACATCCGTAACGAGACGACTTTTCATTCTTTGGCTAATACCACCCTGGTCCAAGCTGCAACTTCTGCAATATTCAGTAGCCTCCTAATGGGTCTTGCTACCTCTACCCTATGTATGTACTTCGTACATATTCTCAGTGGAAGAACGAGAGTAATTATTAGTTAGTGAGCTGGTGTTATTTTCCTTCTCACATCCCTCATAGTGGCTCCTGAAGGGAGAGTCCAGGTCTTTGTAATAAAAGTAAGCTGCCCCCCTTCTTCTTTCACTCCATTTCTGTCTCTTGTTCAATTCAACCTATCAGACTTGCATCCTTTCTTCTCCTCAAGAAAGGTCCTTTCCCGCATCTCACCATGGTTTGCTCTTTCCATGCCTCTCTCAAGATTTTGCTCAACTGCTGCCTTCTGAGGAAGACCGCCCTCTCCAGCCAACACTCATATTCTTCTGCTCCTTTATCTAATATATTATTTTACTCATTTTAATTCTTTGCTTCCCCAGTTCAAATATAAACTCAATCAAGATTTTTAAAGGTTTTATCCACTGAACCCAGAATCATGCATATGTATACAATTATTTATCAACAGAAAGAGAGGATTAGATGGATGGGCCATGGTTAGTAGTATAGAGTTCTTTTACGGAACACTCCCTCGGACACAGTACTCAGGATTATGTTCTTATTTAAACCTTGTATCAATGTGCCACTTACTATTTCCATCTTACAAATAAAAACTGTAACTGGCTGAGTCAGCCTTTACAGACAAGTCTGTTGACCCCAAAGGCAGAGCTTCTCACAGTTCGGTTACTTCAGCACATAATAGCTTTTGACTTCAGTCCCCGCCATCAGTGGACACACAGTCACCCTATCACACACACATCAGTAGCAAAGTCTGAGTGTTCTTCAGATAGTGCTCTTGACCCCAAGCCAAGGTCAGTCACAGTGTTGCATCCCTGCAGGGCCAGCTTCACCTGTTGCAGTGTGTTGCAGTATGAAATGCAATGCCGTGCATTTCACGTAGGAATGTTGGAATCATTTGGATGATCAGTTTGCCAAGGAATTTCTGTAATTAAACCTCTTTTCGGGTCCTGTTCTATAGTCCAGCTGGTCCTGAACTCACTGTGTAGCCTAGGCTGGCCTCAACCTCATGGCATTCAAACTCAGGGCAGTCCTGCCTCAGCTTCCTGAGTCCTGGGATTACAGGCCTGTGCCACCACATTAGGCTGATTTTTATGCCGTACTAGAGGCAAATGTTCTCATCACTGAGCTCTGCTGCCAGCCCCTTAACCTCTATTTTCTAGGTGGCATTCAGATATTACCCAGCTGAGAGAAATAGGAGCATCCATACAGAATACTTGTAGCAAAACAGATCATAAACCAGTGGCATACAGTATTGCTTCTGCATGAGAAACTGAAGGGTTTGGATGGAAGAAAGTTTATTTCTCACTCACGCCTCTTTGAAAATGTGTGCTGTGTTCATAAATTATATCCTAAAAGTAAGCAAAGCTGGACATGGAAGCTCATTCCTGTAATCCCAGCACTCTGGAAGACTGAGGCAGGAGGATCACAAGTTCAAACCCAACGTGGGCAACTTAGTGAGACTAGCTTTTGAGATAAAGAGGGGAAAAAGGGGAAGGGAGCTTTGAAGTAGAAAGAGGCTGCAAAGTAGCTGAGTGCAAAGGCCTTAGGTCCAGTCTCCTGCACCACAAAATAAATAAATAAATAAATAAATATTTAAAAACCAGATAAAATACTTTCAGGGTGACAATAGCACCAGTGCACCCTGTCTGGGCTCCCTCCAAGCAGGCAGCAGGGAGGACACACTGGGCAGTTAAAGGGCCAACTCCCAAGTGCACACCCTGCTCCCTCAAGGTCCCGGGCCTCTCAGGCTCTCCTACAGCCTGCAGAGTGAAGATAGCAAGAGCTTGTTTTACTTTATGAGAAGAGGGCTGTGTGAAAAAGCACATTTTAAGAGTAAAACATTAGTAAGTTGTCACTATCTTAGAAAAACATCAAGTCTGCTGGGTAAGAAAAAAAAAGCTTACTAAGCTTTGGGACATGACATGATGAAATGGAGCCAGAATAGCGATAATGCTGTCCGCTTCTATTGTAACAAGCTCTCAAAGCAAGAGAAGCAGCTGAAAATCTGTTAGTTAATCTTAAACAACTTTACTCAAGTTTAAAAGTATAAGCGTGATTATCATGTGCATTACAAGAGCTCTTTTGGTCTCCTGTCTTGGTTACAGGAATTTTAGCTATGCTCCCTTAGCTTGGTTTAGTCCCTCAGTGAACAGATAAGCAAAACCTAAAGCACACAGAGGATTTGCATCTGAATTTACAGAATCACTGGGAGCAAGTAACGGCACATCTCCCAAGCCATGTAAGACACTACTTCAAAATTTAAACACTAAAGTTACCAATTTTAGATTGACGCCCCGACTATTAACAAAACAAGAATAGTACAGAAGTTGATGGAAAATGCAAAATAATTTGATAGATGGCTATAGACAAGAGGATGAAAATAATGTGTAACTTGTGTTAATTTTTAAAGCACACATTGGGGAGTAATAAATGTAAAGAAAAATTATATTTATTATGGAGAAAGACTGTATCACTTTATAGGCCAACTTACTTAAACATCCACAGCTTACTTAAACAGCATAATATTTTTTAAAAAGAAGAACAAAAGAGAAACAAAATCAGAGCATGCAGAGGTGTCATTCAGGACTTTTCTGGAATGTGTTAGTCTTGTTTCTTGAATATTTTAAACCATTTAATGTAATAGGCTGGAAGTGTAACTCAGGGGTAAAGCACTTCCTTAAAAGGGCAAGACCCTAAGCCCAATCCCCAGCACCAGTTTGAAAAAAAAAGAAATATTCCATCCTGAAGTATTTTAAAACTATAGAAGGTTCACTGTTTTTAGAAAAGCTGTTTTTAAAACTTAACTTCCTCATTTTTTCTTTCATTCTGCTTCATTTCCTCCTCAGTCATGTTGGTATTTGTAGGAGAGGTGATAATGTTCCTCTCCCAAATCATATCTTACCAAACAAAAACAAAAGCCTGGGCTTATCTGTTCCATCAGGAGCCCTGTCCTTCCCTCCACCCAAGTCACTGCTGGTTTACAGGAGGAAGCAGGAGGGACTTTGCTGGCTGGGCTGCTTACACTGTTTACCTGGGGCCTTAGCTGGGGACTTGTTTTCTGTGCGATCTCTGATCTGTAACCCCCACAGTTGTGGAGGAGCTCTTCTGCCAACAGAGCCGTGCAAGGGTCAGATGGAAATATTTGAACACACATGCACTAACGTGCAAGATCACACTGCATGAACATGAGTTAGAATGAGAAATACTCTCTTGCCATCTTCCGTTTCTTTTCCTCCACTGCTTCTCTCCCCCCTCTAACAACCTTGCCAGCCTTGAATGCACCTTACCAGTGGGAATAAATGCTGAGGAACTGAACAGGTCAAACAAAAAACCAAATGGAGTCAAGTGACCTTCAAGCTATGAAAAGGTGAAGTGAAAACAAGTTCAGAGCCAAATTTCAGAACGATCCTGCCTATTGTATTTACTTACCCCTTCATGTTTTCATGTATGTCAGAGTCTTAAAGCTTAGGTCATTGTTCTTCCACTCCACTGGCTCCCGTCATTCTCCCCACATGCTACCGGAAATGGCATCACCTCCCCAGGCGTAGCACCACCCAGAGGTGAACTCACTCACCCTATAGCCCAAGCTCTGGGCCACTCTGATCCACAGCTGAGAAAGGCCTCTATCTAGGGAAGAGATCTAGGATCAGCCGAGAGAAGTATTTTTAAATCATCAGTTCTTGAATGAGTAAGTACTTTCTAGTTTTCTTATTTTTCTTTTAAACATTAATTTTAAAATTCTGGCCAGCCTCTTCTAGGATCCTCATTTTTGTAAACCCTGTATGTGGGAAGTAATAGTTATCCAAGCCCACCCCAACACAGTCCTGAAGACTGGTCAGGCGTTTCTTACTAATAATTAAGTGTTAATGACTGATAACCAAACCTCTAAAAACAGGCAATGCAAAGAAACAATCCAGTTTCATTATGAACTGATGAAAGGCTGTGAACCCGCTGTTGTCTGTGTAACCTTGTATGTTGTGGTTTGGCCACAAATCCTTGGCCTCAAGTTTGACTCAGCCTGCCTTTTAGAAAATGGATGGCCTTGGACAGATTGCTTATCTTTTAACCTTAATTTTTTTTTCTGGGCCTCACTGTGTACTCCAGGCAGATCCTAAACTTACTGTGTAGCCCAGGCTGGCCTTGAATTCATAGCAGTCCTTATGCCTCAACTTCCTGAATGCTGGGATTACAGGCATGTGCCACCGGGCTCAGTTTATGTGGTCCTGGGAAATCGAATTCAGAGCTTTGCACTTTCTAGGCAAGAGCTCTAACCACTGTGCTATTCCTCCAGCCCCACCCTTAATTTTTTTTCTTTCTTTATTTCTTTCTCTTTTTTTTTTTTTCACTTTTTTGAGACAAGGTCTTGCTCTTTAGCACAGGCGGATCCTGAACTCACTGGTGTAGCCCAGGCTGGCCTTAGACTCAGGACAATCTGCCTGCCTCAGCCTTCCAAGTGCTGGGATTACAGCCATGTGCCACCTCACCTAGCTATTAGATGGTGCTGGGGAATCAAACTCAGGTACTTAGCATTTGCTGGGCAAGCACTTTAACCACTGAGCTATTCCTCCAGCCCCCATCCTCAATTTTCAGATGTGTAAAATAGCGAAAAATAGTGTATCTTTTTCTTAGGATTCTTAAGAGGCATAATGCTGGGTCCTGTGACACAAGCCTATAATCTCAGTACTCAGGGAGGCTGAGGCAGGAGGATTACAATTTCAAGTCCAGTCTGGGCAACTGAGCACTTTAATGAGTTTCTAACTGAAAATAAAAAATAAATAAAAGGACTGGAGATGTAGCTTAGTGTGAACACCCTGGGTTCAATCCCCAGTACCACAAAAACAAAAGGTAAACTGCTTAGAGGCTGTTGTGGGTGAACTAAATAATGTCTAAATTATGTGTTGATATGTAATTAAATACTTCATTTAACTGGAAAGCTTCTGTAACCTCAGAGCCCACCCCATAGATTCCAATGGGGCTCTGAGTAACAAGAACGTGGAGCGGGTATGGAGATTGCAGCGCATTTCACATGATTTCTGCCACTAACACCACAGTGGACGTGCAGAGCTGGCGACTTTGGAAGTAGGGAGTAAGAGAGAGGCTGAAAACCTTCTGGACATAGCCACAGAAGTCCCTTCTGAGCAGAAGGGACAGGAACCAGGCTCTGGGGACAGGACGCTCATTCCTCTAGCACAGGTTCCAGTTCAGAGGTGTAAAGCTTGAAGCCAAGCAAGTTCTCAGGGGTGCTGCCAGCAGACAGAGCCGGAGAGACCCAAGTCTTCTAGCTCCTCCACAGATGTGGGCGGGGACCAAGGCAGAGGCAGGCTCTCAAGATCCTTTGGGTTTTGATTTGGTGCTGGGGATCAAAGGAGGCACTCACACATGCTGAAACACCACTCTTCCACTGAACTAACCTCAGCTGGCTATTTCTGTTTTGTTTTCTTGTTGTTTTGTTTCTGTGGTACTGGGAATCAGGCCCAGGGCCTCCACACTGAACTAGATCCCCAAACCATTTTTATTTTTGATTTTTTGTCAGGGCCTCTCTAAGTCTTCACTGTCCTAGAGTGCTGGGATTTCAGCCCTGCATTATCAGGCCTAACTCTCAGCCCATGTTTGACTTCAAACTTGTTTCCTTCTGCTTTGGTTTTTTGAAGCAGGGTCTTGCTCTGTGGTCCAGGCTGGTTCTGAACTTACTGTGCAACCCTGGCACGCCTCAAACTCACTCAATCCCCCTGCCTCACTCTCCTCAGTGCTAGGATTGCAGGGGTATGTGCCACCAGGCCCAGGTCATCTTTATACGATGCTGGAGATTCAAAGTCAGGGCCTTCCACATGGTAAGCTACGCCCTTTGCCCCAGAGTTGTTTTCTGTGAAAACTTACTTGTTGATTATAAGACTCAGATGCTACAGTGTGGAGAACAGTAATAGAATAATCCTCATTTTGAAATCCATGTTCTGTAATGTCCTCAGAGGGTCAAGCAGCAAGTTATCCCTCTTAATCTACCACAGATTAATTTTTTAAAAAATTTTTTGAGATGGTCTTGCTCTGCAGCCCAGGCTACTCCTGAGCTTACGGTGGAGCCCCGGCTGGCCTTGGACTCACGGCAGTCCTGTCTCAGCCTCCTGCGTGCTGGATTACCGGCATGTGCCGCCACATCTGGTTTATGTCATGCTGGGGAATGGAACTCGGGTACTTGGTGCTTGACTTCCCTTTAACTGCTGGGCCATTCCTCCAGCACGGATCTACCACAGATTAAATGCACTTTTGTCACCAGCCCAGGAGACAGAAATTTCTGAACTGAACCTATTATTGAAGGCCGCAAGACACCGTTGGCTCCTCCATCACCGTCTTTAACCACTGGAGAGAATCTCAGCTAGGCAGCAGGGGTATAAAAACTTAAAATGCCCCTGTAGTTTGTAGCTTTAGTGATGCTCTGAGCTCTCCACTGACAATCCAAATGATGAAAACTGATATGTTAACTTCATACCTGCTTCCTCATCTGTTTTTCAACAGACGATAGCTAGGAGAAAAAAACCCAGGTAAATATTTCTTTCTAGATAAGATTACTTCCTCCTCCTGCTCTTCTTTTTTGAATTTCCTCATTTCTTTATTTTTTGGGGGAGAGTTTTCTGGAGATCAATTCCAGGGGTTCTCACTGAGCTGTATCTCCAGCCCTTTTTTTTACTTTTTGAGACACAATCTCTCTAGGTCACTAAGGTGCCCAGGCTGGGCTTGAAATCACGACCTCCTGCCTCATCTTTGCAGAGTGCCAGGAATTTGGGCGTGTGCCACCAGGCCTGGCTTTCCTCCTTATTTCAACTAATATTTATAGCTGAAGTTAAAATAAACTCAAACTCTGGAGCCATGTTTCCTCCTGAAGAAACAAAACCAAACCTTTAGCCAATTAATTGATCAAAGATTGCCTTGACCATAACAGACCAGTTCTGCCTTTTACTAGCTGGGCAACCTCAAACACTTTGCAAAACCTCTCTCTGCCTCAGTTTACTTGTGTATAAAGTGGAGGGAACCGGAATCCCTACCCTCTCACCTCTCTGGACCTGTAGGATTGAAAAGGCAGCACAGAGCTGGTACTCCACATTTGCTGTGAACAGGCCTGTGGTGCTCAGCGAGAAAGGTACTAGATGAGTGGAATCACATCTGCCGTCACGGCCGGGTGGGCATGTAGGCTGCAGTGGAAAGGCTAGGTAATTGCTGCACCGAACAAAACCAAGTGTTAAACCCAGGCATCTGTCAGATGGAAGGAGAGGATCTTTTTCTGTCTGTAGGGCTGACACAACTGCCTTTTAAAAGTTAGTCTCAGAGGATTGCTGTGAGCCCAAGGCCAGCCTGGGCTCCATAGTAAATTCAGAACCAGCCTGGGCTACAGAGTGAGACCTTGTCTCAAAATAATAATAATAAAGTGCCTCGGGACTGGAGGAATGCCCTAGCAAGCTCCTGCCCCGGGCTGATTCCTCCAGCTGAAGATGGAGGATTGCTGCGTGTTCAAGGCCAGTGAGCTCAGGACCTGACTGCAGAGCAAGACTCTGTCTCAAAAAAAAAAAAAAAAAAAAACGGGGGG
>PVKB01004268.1:126572-151006 GCA_004027205.1 Ctenodactylus gundi | reverse complement strand
GAACTGAGGCTGTTATGCGTGATGGCAGTGGGCTGGAAGTAGACACATTCGAGAAACACATGCTTTAGGAAATGAAATATAGGAGTGAGTACATGAATTGGAGTTGGAATGATAATCCTTGCTAGGTAACCATATCTGATAATAATAGAACAAAATATCCTCCATGTAATAACACCAGAATGTGCCCCAGACCAGACCCTACCATCTAACTTAAAAATTCGCAATGGATATTTTATTAATGGATAGGTACATGTGAATAGTGTGAAATCATAAAAGACACTATATACTTTAGATTAAATAAACAAATAAACAATACTGACTTGTAAACCCTGAAATTTCAAGCAGGACAACTATGAAAAATCGATTGCTTAAGCTTAAAGCTTCAAAAATATAATTAGGTTTATGTCTCCAATTTAATAAAACTAAAATTTAATTTGTGTTTGTTTTTCAAATAAGAGAAACAGAGGATATCTTAGTTATTTTTTTTTTGTCATTGTGACTCAATGTCCAACATCCACAACTTAGGGAGGAAAGATTTTATTGTAGATTACAGTTTCAAAATGATTCAGTCTGTTCATGGGTTGGCGGCTCAGAGCTCCAGCTGCAGGGATCCTCACCACATAGTGGAACAGAGACAGGGAGGAAGCTCAGGACCAGTGCACACCCCTTCATATCAAGCCCGAGCATCCGCCCCTTTCAGCCAGGTCCCACCTCCCAAACCTACACAGTATCCACAGGAACACAAGGCTTTTGGGGGATACACATCTTACATAGCTAATAGCAAACACTTAGGGCAGTAGAAGCTCAACATCAAGAATTTCCACTTAGCTAGATTCTGCCACTGACACCTCTCTACTGCTTCCCAAGACCTTGTCTCCAGATCGAGGACAGTCAGCATAAAAAAAGTAACCCATGTCTTATCATTATGTTTCCCATGTTATGACAAGGTTCAAGGCAAAGCTTGTAATTTCTAATGTTTTAGGGTTAAATTTCCTATTCATTTAGTGCTAGTTCAATGAGCTTTTTTTTTCATTATAAGCTTGTTATTGTATAGATTTGTTGCTAAGAGATTCCTGCTAAGAGACTAAAGTCAGGTAAAACGACATATTGTCATTATCAGTCAATTTTGAAAATACTGCCTTAAATCAAGTGATAATGCAGTGATCACAATTTTTGGGGTTTTTAATTTTCTTCACTAAAAATTACAGTTGAAAAGCTTATTTATTCCATAACTGAGCTAAAATTCTTAATTTTCCAAATATCTATTATCTTTGAAACATTTCCTGGCATCCTTTTACTCTGTATATATATATATATTTACAAGAAGGAAATTCCAATTCTATATGGTCTGAATTTCACGAGTACATATTACTACTTCTTTTTGGTATAAGGGTACTTTTAAGTAAATCTTTACTTCTTATACAACATATAAGCTAACAAACAAACAGGTAAAAGATATTAAAATTACATTTTATAATAAATTCCTATGAAGAAAAATATAAGGCAAGTCAAAGGTTGGAATATATAAGGAAAAGTTATTGGAAGGTTTGAGATACCATATTTAATAGAAATTGCAACTAATATTTTCTTACATCTCTTTCCAACTTGATTGACTTGTCAAAATAACTTTAATCGATTTACTTATTAATGCCTATACTTCCAGATCATTCATCAAATTTATCCTGTAGCACAGTGGTGAATTAAGTCTATTGTATCATACAGGGACTTTGTCCTAAGGAGGATAAGAAAGTCTTGAATGGCATTTGGTAAATTTCTGTCCACAATAATAAAGATTATAATGCTTATCTGTGAAGAATTTATTCAAAATATCCATCTTGTGCAGTTGGTATGTATGCTATTATAATACGTTTTCGTGGGATGCAGATTGATGTATTTTGAATAAGTGTCCTACAGAGGCCCATGGGTTAAAAGCTTGTTCCCAACCCACACCGCAGTGGTAGAGACTTTGCAAGATGGAGCCAACTGTATGTGTTATAATTACGTGAGGGTATGATCTTGAGAGAGAGACTGGGGTCCTCTTTGGCAATCAAAATCAAAACCAGGGTTTCCATGTTGAGGTATATGACAAGTTGTTTTTTACACAGGATTCTCAAAAAATCATCAAGCCCAGTCTAGCCCATGCATACTCAGCTACTTGCTTTTACTTAAACTTATTGTTCTGAATTGGATGTCAATATGTCTATAATTGTTTGAATTATTTAAAAGTCTTCTTTGTGTATTTTATAAAATTTCCTGGTTGTTAAGTAGGAACAAACTTCACTACATGCCCATACATTTGGGGAAGAAATATAAATATGATACTTAAATGTTATACAAAGAGTACTTATCATGTGAATATATAACTTTCAAAACCTTTTAAAAATTGCATGGAACTTCCAAAATATTCTTTTTGGTCAGGAGGAAGAGAGGTCATTCTTCCATTAGGTGACTGAAAATCATAAATAAGTGGATGAATTTTAGAAATGCTATTCAAAATCATATTGAATTTCAATGGAATAAAATATTGCTTCAATCTATTAAACCTACACCATTAAATTATGATTTTACCTTTATTGTTATTAACATCATTAGGACAATGTTGTTATAGACTTTAATGTTAGAATAGCCCTAATATCATGGAGAGTTTTATTTTCAGAATAATAAGTGTCTTTTGCTTTTCAAGAACCAAAATTCCTTACTTGAATGATTTCTTTCAATCATTTCAGAGAATATATATTTTCTCTGAGCAGTCTTTGATAAAACAGGAATAATTATATTGGTCTCAAGAGGAGGCAACAAAAATATCATAAAATAACATTTTAGGGATGATTGAAATGTGGTAGTTTCTCCTTTACTCCCTAAGG
The DNA here is from genome assembly GCA_004027205.1 of Ctenodactylus gundi. Classification (NCBI taxonomy): domain Eukaryota; kingdom Metazoa; phylum Chordata; class Mammalia; order Rodentia; family Ctenodactylidae; genus Ctenodactylus; species Ctenodactylus gundi. The sequence goes on along the minus strand of PVKB01004268.1, from coordinate 148,142 downwards.
CAGGTTTTTATAGGATTATATAAGATGAAAAACAGACTTTTGGAAAGAATTATGTAGGAATAATTTAAATAAATAACTTAACAGGGAGAAGCTATTGTGAAAATAGCATAAATCATATAAGTTTTCTAAAGATATTTTTCTGCGTAGGCTTTGAATTTGAAGCTTGAAACAAAAAATGGTTTGTATGTTTATGGAGAATAAAGAAATGCCCAAGTTAACAAAAACTGTGTAATTTACACAGCATATAACTGTCTCTAGCCATGAAACATATTGCTCTAAACCACTAAGAAATAAGTAAGTCATGATTCAAAATCAAGCATGCCATGGAGTCAAATAATTATCATGCATGAAGAGATATAAATAACAACCACTAATTTTAAAATAACATTTGTATTAGTGGTTTTTTTGTGCCAGTTGACAACAGAGAAGATATTTACCTCTCTGTAAAAAGCTGACACGCTTGCCCTTTGGGAATCTTGAAGGCAAGTTCTGCTTTATTTAACTTGTTATTAAGGAAATTGTTTACCATAATGACAATGATGCAGAATCACCTCACTGGGATTGTGACCCTGAGTGTCTGTGGATGACTCTTCAATGATTGATAGTGCTAATAAATAAATAAAGTCACTTCTCTGCTCTCCGATGGTCTACAGATATGTGGCACTTGGCAGTAGATTTTTAAAGAACCGTTGCACCAGTGATGTATTGAAATAGACCATCACCAGAGACGTTTCCTTGGTGATGGATTGTACCTTTGCCAGGTCTTAGAGACTTAAAAATGCCTTTGAAGCCATAAAGCTATTCAAAGAATAAAATCAACTGTTTCCTAATAATTCTAAGATTATGCTGGCTATCTAAGAGAGTAGTAATCACTGTCAACCTAGACTCATAACTAATGCATTTTGCAAATCTATCTAGCTATTTATCTATCTACATAATATCTATCTGTCTATCTATCTCTGAAAACGCACTCCCTTTTTTGGAAGAAAGGAATTCACGATAAAAATACACACACACAACAAGATGGCATATGATCGTGGTTCAGGAGACTATTTGAGCAATGCGTATGAGCTTAAGGATAACTATCTCCCAAAGAATTCAACTACCTTGAAGAAAAAAATGTCAGAGTAAAGAGTTTTCACTCTAAAGGAAATTCTGAAACTTCTCTGCTGACCACCTCAAGCCTATAAAATCAACCTTGCATATTTGAGAGTAACGCTAAGAATAGCACAGAGTAAGAGGGTATGAGAGATTCGCAAATTCCAGACAGTTCCGGTTTGGCGAAATCCGCAATGGCTTCTCCACAGCTGCTAACACAATAGAAAATTCACACTGGCTAGATTATTCTGTGCCATGCTAACCCACCAATATAAATAATCAGTTTAGCCAAATATTGAGTGCTATAAATAGACAGATTCGCCAGCATTTGCAAATACAATTGCAGGATGCCTCTTGCACGCTTACCCTGGGACTCAGCCCATTCTCAGATTCATGACTGTAGCATGACAGTCCATCTTAACAGCAGTAATTTCTCTAATGTTTGCAAATGAGGTTGCTTTTCTATTGCCCCAGAAGGTGTCATACTTTTTCAGTTCTAACAACAGTACCCTAACTATGCAAGCACTGAACTTAATTTGGAAGGAAAAAACAATAATTGCATGACATTCCATAGGTATAAATAAGTAAACACATTAATTCTTTATAAATTTAACAGGTTTGGTCTAACTGCCGTTTACTGTTGATATCATATTATTCAGTGACTAGTAAGAATCAGAAAATATCTGGTCATCCTAGGACAGAACGTGGGATTGCCAGCTTCCGCCTCCTCTGACTTCCTTCTAATCACGGCCGCTGAATTTCTGGTTGTGACGTAAGATGGTTCGGTTTCCTGTTTTCAGCTCTACTTAACACTTCTCCCTTGTGTTCTGTGTTTGAATCCCCTGGGTCATCTGGACAAATTCACTGATTCATGGTACATCTTTGCATTCTTGCTTCTTTTCGCAGTGGAATTTAGAAAGGGATTCAAAACATTCAAGTTTCAATACACAACACAGATCTATCAAAATGAAAAAAAAATACAGCTGGAGATCAGGTCTAGAACTTACTGTTATACAGCAATCCTTGACTTAATGAATCAAGCAGACTGAACAGAACACATAGGAGGGGTATAGCAGTAACGGTGTCCTTAGGTTTGGCGACGAGTAGCGTTTTGTTATTACTGGAAGCACGAACACATTAAATTTGCTATATCACATATAATGTATATGGCCTTTATATAAAGTAATGTGGAATTGTCTTTTTCCCATTTATCTAACTTTTTTGAGGCAGGATCTCACTCTGCATTTTTTGAGACAAGGATAACTAATTTTTCTTCTATTTGTATTTAATTTCATTTTTCCTGCTATTAATTTTATTATTAGCATCATTCTTCTTATTTAATTTACCAATTCCTAATTCCTTTCATAGTTAAAAATTGTGAGTCACAATATATGTGCAAGTTTTTAAAGATTTTTATTTCAATTTAATGTGGATATCTTTGCTATGAATAAATAGATTTGCGAGCATTTGGGAAGGTTTGTGAACATTTTTCCAAATCTTAGAGTTTGACCGAGTGATTATTGATTATCTTTTCATGTTCTAAATTCTCTCTATGCATTCAATTTTCTCTTAGATAAAAAACAAATCAATTTGCCCTTATGCTACTGCTTTTGTTTATTGCCACCAAGGTACAGAAAATTAGCAAGCAGATTTGGCCCGTGAAGTGTAGTGTGCTGAATTCTACTGTAATTTTTAGGGACCAGAACAATTGAAATCAGGAAGGTAAGCTAGGAAGCCAGCAGAGTAGTTTTATGTGATAAATATTACCAACTGATTATTGTATTCTTTAAAGCAGTATTCATTTTGTTTTGTGTTGTGCTGTTTCTCTAAAACTAGAAATCATGAAACCATGCCCAGTGAGCTAAATTTGGCCCTGTACTATTTTATAAGTAAAGTTTTATTATAACAAAGTCATGTCTAGTTATTTATGTGTCATTTGACTATCAGCCAAGTTGAATAGCTGTAAAAGGTTTTCCCTTATCCCAAGTTATAACAAGGTTTTCTACCTGGACTTTTATTCTCACTTGTTTTGTGACCTTGGGTGTGAAGTATCCTGGACAATGTTCTGTATGTTCTTTGACTGTTTGGATTGCTTGAGAATACAATATTTCTGTAGCTGCCAAGTCCACGGACTGAAGCTCCGAAGGCTATATTTTTTAGAGTTTTTATTGTACTTTCTACATAGTTATTCTATCCATGTGGGTATCTTGAAATATTCTGTTAAGTTTCTTTTTATCTTTATTTCTGTCAACTTCTGTTTCACATTTTGTTGCTTAGTTCTTAGGTTCGTGTATGCCTACGAAGGTTATAGACTTCTGGCATCATGTCTCATTGATAGAATATCTCCCCTTTTTATCTCCTTGAGGATATTTTATTTGAAAAAAATATTGTATCTAGTGTAACAAAAACACAAAATGTTTTATAGCTCTTATTTCATGATATATCTGTTTGCAAGAGTTCAGGGCATGATGCAAGCATTATGTAAGCATGATGTAAGCTTGAAAGAATTTCTTTGGAGTAATTTTTACCATACTACCAACACTACATATCTGTTATGATTTTCGTGTTTATGTATGAAACATACCATAGATAGTGATGTTTAAACAATATAATAATTTTAGACTTTTAATAATAATGATTTAGAAAATAGTTCACTGAAATCTATTTCGAATAATGTAAAATTTTGTCTTTGTATGTTTCTCTTTTCTTTGTGATCAGACTTAAATATACCTATATTTATCTATATATATTTAATCTATTTTATTTTATATATGCTTTGTAGCAGTGAGCACCATAACGACAAAAACTTTACCATGTTACTCAAAAAGAAACTGTTGGGGATAGAGGATATTGGTGTAACTTAGATATATATTTAGATACAAGAGTATTGATATGGGTAATTTAGGTATTGTTCCAACTGGAAAATAGTTTTTATTTTTACATATATTATAGCAACCCAAAACCAAACTTAAACAAACAATAAACTCTCATGTTGATGAAAAACCAAATGGATTTTCATTGAGTAACGGCAGTTAGGTTTTGTAAAAAGCGAGTAAAAATAATATACTACTAAGTCAGATAAAACTATATTTATAAAAATAGAACATAATATATCTAATCTTGTTGCTGTCTGTCAAATAACAGTTTCTAATTTTCTTAAAACTATATTAAGCTACTTCATTTTTCTTAAAAAAAAAGAAAGAAAGAAAAAGCAGCACCTCAGCCACCATGATGAGATTTTTCAAGTTGAGATCCACATACAACAAAATCCTAGAGGCTACTTATTACAGAGATTATTCTGATTACTCCTGATCAGACTCTCTTGAAACATTACTTTGTATGTTTAACAGTCTTTCAGATGTGTTGTGCTGTGTCGCTTCATGATTTTTTCCCTCAAGAGTGACAAACAGAAAAGAAAAAGATGAGAAGACAAAAGGGACTTATGGACCCACAATTGAAGCCCTGATCTTTCTCTTAAAGTCACAGTCAGTAAAATGTACATATTGGTACTTATGATAACTTATAAAGCAAAGGCTGGGATAAAAAGTAGCTTCCTATTTATGACAAAACTTTTATCAAGTTATCAGTATTTTAAAATCACGTGTGTGTAGAAGAAAAAAATTCTACCCTTTATTTCTGGGTGGGTCTTTGTAACAAAAGATAAGGAAGAGAAAAGCAGAATGATATTTATTAACGCACAGATCATGTAAATACATGTGAGAAAATAGCGACCTCAAAGGGGAGTTTAGAGTCTAAACTTGCATGTCATTTGAGGCTAAATGAACAGTTTTTGAGCTGAAGTAGCAAGTCATGAATAGCAGACTGGTAAAAGTATAATTAAGAGTAGCCATTGTCACAGCAGTGTAAGTTTTCTCCTTAACTTATACATTGGCATGAATCCCTTGAGATTTCACCCTGCCCTCTTCCTGGTACAGAAACAGAGGAATCCTCACAATTGAAATTTCCCTTATAAATGTAATTTTTTCTTACAAAAGAGAAGCACAGTTTCTGTCTTAAAAATTCTCCAGGGTCAGTTGTTTCTCAAAATATTTCCAGTGCCCCAGAAGTCTAGGTAGATGGAACTTATTTGTGACTCCCACACATTATTTCTGATAGTTCTTAACTATACATTCCATGATCTAGAACATTTTCAAAGTGAAAAAAAAAAAAAAACAGGCACTTGAATGGATTGCCAAGGTCAATTTTGCACTACAGAGCGATATTTAATTCCAAGTAGACATTGTGTAATCTCCAAGTACCTATTTGAAATGATTCAACCGTGAATAGTTTTTTTGTTTTGTTTTTGTTCTTATTAAATCACTTGTGTGACTGCGTAGGAAAATGAGAAGATAAACAATGCAATAGCCTTCGAATTCCAACATTGAAGTTTCTGCTGTACTCATTATATGATAATATAAAAATGCATCTAGAAGCACTAGTGTGCTATTACATACCTTGGTATTCAATGTTAAAAAAATAATTGAAAAGCAAGCTTAAGGCCTCATGGAAAGTCCATAAATCCTCATGGAGATGGATTCCCGGGCCTCGCTCAATGAACTGTTAATCACTAAAAATGGAGGCAACTTTTTACTTAGACTTCCTTGCTAACAAAGTGTAAAATTGTCATTAACCATTTTTCTCCTAATCTTTTTCCAAAGACCAATTACAATCTACTTGGGGAGGGAGGTCACCAGGATGGGACCAAGAATGAGAATATAATTGATAATCCATGTCTTACACCAGGAGGAATTCTCCTAAATTGGGATAAAGAATTCTTAATTAATGTCATATTCATCACCCCCCAAAATTAACCAGCTTCTTTTGGTTCATTTGAGTAAATTCATAAATGCTACATCTGTTCATTGATCAGTGGATCAGTATGAACCTCTTCATTAGGTCTATAACCTGTTCAGATCTTCGGTTAGAGGCCCTTTCCCTTTCTATCTGACTTTCCTCTAGGTAGGAGTCACCTGATGTCTTTCAGAGCTTCCCACCTCATAGCCTCTGACCTTTCAATTAAAGCCTTTAACCTACAAGTTCATACTTCAGTTTTAAAATTCTTTGTCACTTGGACAAGAAGCCATTCTAGCTGGTGACAATTTGAAAGATTCTATAGAAAATAATTAGAATTAAATCATATATATTGCTGACCTATATATTTATAGATTTTATTTTTCTTCTAGAAAGGAGAAAGTTTGCTATCAGTTAAAGCCTGGATGTACCTCAATATATAATTCTAAGTAAAATAGAACTTGATTTATTTTTCAGGAAAAGCTTCCAGAATCTACTCAAAGACAAGATGTGAGGTCTTCATTTTATAAGGTCTTAATTCCTCAAGCAGATGATGATTAATTCTATGAAAAAAAAAAAACAAGCAATGTGGGAATGATCGTCCATCTCTGCACAAAACACCCTAAAAACATCTCTTTTAACTGTCTGGTATCCCATCCTCTGATCCTGGCACCCTGGGAGGAGTAAGCAGGAGAATTGCAAACTTGAGCCCAGTCTGAGCAACTTAGCAACTTTGTGAGACCCTGTCTCAAAAACAGCTGGGGATGTACCTGACTTCGTTGGATCTACCTCTCAGTCCCACAAAAAAAAAAAAAAAAAAAAAAGCAAACGAACAAAAATTTCTTGACATTTTCCCTCCTATCCTCACCCATTATTCCCCCCTTTCTCCCTCTAATGTCTGACCTACTTTATGGGCGATGACCACGCTTTTCTTTTTGCAGAATTATACGCCACAGTTTTTATCAGCTTCTATGCGTGCATGGGGCAGTGAATCTTTGGTCCTTGCCAAGAGTAGTGAATAAAAATGACTAAGAATATTATAACCTAAGAATATTAGGCAGCACTGGAGTCTGAGCCTGTTGGGTCACCATACACGTTAATATATCTGCTTTATTATTGAATACTATAAAAGTAATAGTTCATTCAATTTTCCCGAAATGGGCCCCTAGTTTTCTTGGAGGTGTAATGATGAGAAAATTTTTGCAATTGTTGTGGTTTTAATCTGGAGAGTTCTCCAAAAGCCTCACGTGCCTATGGATACTGTGTAGTGGAGCCTGGCTGGAAGGAGATGGTAGTTTGAGTGGGTGGGTGCTGATTGCCCTTTGTCCAAGACGTCTCTCTGTTCCACCATGCTGTGAGGATGTCTGGCTCAGGAGCTCTGGCTCTGGCCCTGGCCCTGTCTCCAGCCCTACCATCTTCCAGCCACCTACCCATGAAACTTTCTGAAACCGTGAGCTAAAATAAATCTTTCCCTCTGAAGTTGTAAATGTTCTGTATTGAGTTATAGTGACATAAAAGTAACTAAGAGAACATTCACATATATGAACTTGAGATTTGGGAGGATGTTTTTGAATTCATAAGATCTACTGAAATTAAAGTTAATTACTACGGGCATTGAATCAAGCATTTTCCCGAATATTTATAATGAATTTAAAAAGTTTTGAAACACTGCAAAGGAAAAATAGAGACATACTTATACCCACCCAACTAAGTGATATAGAGGTTAGTTTCACTTCTTATTTACAGTTACCTGTGATTCTCTTGGAGGCAAATTTCGCATCTGTGCCTAATTATATTAACAATTATATTTTCAGACTTTCCGAACTTTGCAAGTAACTGACTTTCTAAAAATTCTCTAGTCCTAATGCAGTCATCCTTGATATTACATCTGTCACCAATTTACCACCTGTGCTATCCACTTTCTGCTGATCCATTGTGGAAAATCTTCAAAAGGAGACATTAAAAGTTTATGGTGTATTCACACTATTCCCATTAAAATTAATGGAAATCACACAGCTAATTCCCCGCGTGTCAATACAAAAATTACCCCAGACTCTTCAATAGTACTCAATAGATCTCATTTTTTCCTGGTATGTCAAATGCTAAGATGTGACTGCCCACCTGTTTTTATCACATTTTTATCTAAATGTAAAAGAATAAGGAATGGTACATGCAAGAGCACTTGTTATATAATAATGTTATGTAACAAAATATATAATAATATATTTCAGATTGGAAATACAAAATTGGTACTTAAATAATTACTGCCTGAGAATAAATTACTATTTTGAAGTTAAATATATTAAGGTGGACATTTAATTATACTAAACACATAGTTTGTAATATCTCTTGAACAGATGCTAAAGGATATGATAAAGATATGAATGTTAATATAAAAAGATGAGATGGCTTCACTACCAACAAAAGGAATCAAGGATTTTCTTTCTTGATTATTGAGAGTCATATTTTTCATATGCTTATTCATTAGTAAAATTATGAGAAATGGCAAATACCATATAGTAGAAAAATCTTGTTGTAATTCTAAGTACAGATTGGGCCTGTGATCACAGCCCTTTGCAAGACTGAAATGGGAAGAGTGCACAACTGAACTCATTCTGGGTTACTTATCCACTTAGTGAAAACGGTCTAAATGTCAAAAGTAATGGTCTAGGAATGTAGACCAATGGGAAGATCCTGGACGTGGCTCATAGTAATCTACACACCTCCTCAAATTCTACATAGAATCTTAAACTCAAACTTCTAAATTTACTGGTAAACGACAGAGAACAAAGCAAAGCAACATCTTTCAGATAAAACAGTAAGAAAGGAAAAGGAAAGCAATATAGCACCACAGATCAAATAAGTCAAATATCAAGAAAGACTTTATTCAAGACTATTATAATAAGGATCAAAATCTTTGCAATAGAAAAGAAACTAAATTCTGCTGCTTTGAAATAGTGAAAAAAAAATACTAGACTTTTTAGAGGACATTGGTTAATTTCATTTTGTCACCCATCCTCTTGAAGTGGTACTTCTAATCCAAGTTTCTGATTGGGTAAGCTTCCCCTGGCTCTGAGACCCTGGGAAGCAGGGATGCTGTCTTTTCAGATAATTATATTTAAGAGGATGGACTCAGAGTTCTAGAGAAAGATGTTATTGTGTTGTAAAACTGGCAAGAGGCTGAGAATAATTCCCTGGTACCTCCCAAAGAGGAGAGTAAATGAATTAACATTGCAAGTCGTCTAAAGGAAATGCTTTTGGAGAACAGAAAGCCACAGTTCTGTAGTCAGGAAATGACTGAAGAATGTTTGAAAACTGTCTCAGTCTCAGGTTAGACTGATATTTATTTTATAATATATTAATGCAAAATATCTGTAACTTTAGAATGACTAGTGGTCATTGACAGTACTAGTACTTGTCCATATCAATGAATTGTGATTCTAGATAACTTAGAAAATATTTTAAACCAAGCTTCACTTTTTAATTCCACATACTGCAAGACAGTTAAAAGAAATTTAAAGCATTTGAGTTATCAATGAAAGTCACATCATCATTTTTAAAACAGATAAAATATTTTCACATTTGAAAACATGCAACTATCATACAACTCATCTGCAACTTCTGTCTGCAACTTAGTCTACTTGCAAGCTCAAACTTTTAATATTTAATTCTGAAATATTTACTTATTATAGAATGAAGTGAAGGAAATAGTGCATACATTTTTGCAAAGTGGCTTAAAATTAAAAATAAATGAAACAGAATGTGTGTAGATGTCAAAATTAGCATTTGGATATTGCTACTAAATCATATGTGAATGATTGTTGCAAAGTTATTTATTATGTCAATCTATTTAAAAAGTACATTTATCAAAATCAGTCATTGCTACTGAAATTAATTTTCACTGTACCATAGTTTATATATTATTTTTAATTCTCTTGTTTTCTAAGGATAGTTATGTAAACTTAGACTATTTTTCAAATATTTGTTATTTGGGAAAATTTATTGTGTTCAAATGTCAGTCCATGGATAGATAATGTTAATTCAATTAATTTTAATTCAATAACATAACAAATGCTTACTGAACACTTACTATGTTCTAATTACTAGGCTATGCAGCAGAGATACATAAAGTATTAATATCTCCCAGAGAAATCACTTTGAAAACAAATCCTTCAGAATAAGTATTTGCTCTCTAATAAGATTCAAATTGAGAGGCTGGAGGAATAGTACAGTTGGTTAGCTGTAATTCTAGCAGTCAGCAGGCTGAGGCAGGAGGACTATTCTTAGTCCAAGTCCAGCCTGTGCTACATAGTGAGTTCAGGACCAACCTGGGCAAAAAAAAAAAAAAAAAAAAAAAGGCCAATGCTGACGTCACTGTGAAGAAGGTGTGTACCGGACAAGCAGAACATGTGTGCCTCGATGAGCACACCCAATAGGTAGGCACTGTTCTGAGTAACCTGAAGGAAATGCACTAACTACAGTTAAATGAAGTAAATAAAAATCAGTTTTTCAGCTACTTCAAGATTATAGAAATAAATATGCTCTCATTGAGCGTCTACTTTTAAATTGTGTATTTATCTTATTCCATCATATATTTTACAAGAATTCACCTCACATACATTTCATATTTCATAGATATGAATGAGTAAAATTAGAAAAATATGTATATATATATATATATATATATATATATATATATATATATATAAAAACACTGTCAACTCCTGAGAAAAACAAGTAACAAAACATTTTTAAATTATGAAACACTTTATATGAGGAAAACCTCCTTCCAAACATGACTTCCTTTCAAGTAGTAGAAAGAATTCAGGTTGCCCTGAGGAATGATCATATGCTAGAGTAATTATCATGTAAGCTATTGATCTTAATATAAATATGTTTTGATTGTTAGTAAAAGTACAAAATTTCTATACAAAATGGAGTGAAAGTTATAAATACATTGCTTTTACATGTAATGACAAACACACAATTCCCCAGAAATAGTGAACAATTTTCACTGATTACTATACATTAGAACAAAAACCTCATCAAATTCCTGTAGTTTATATCACACTGGAGACATTATCTATTTAAAATATGAAGGAAATTACCTTTCCTAATGTCTTTCTAATAACACGTTGTGAGTTGTAATTTGTACTTAATTTAATGAAGCCTTAGTTTTCTAAGTTACAATCCAGGAAAAGGAAACAAGGGATCAAAGTTCAGACATAGATGTTGGAGGAAAGCAATTCATTCCACGGGATAGAAGAAGAAATATAAATAAGAGAAAAGAAAAAAAATGAGGATTTAAATTTAAATGGATGTTGTTTGTGTGTTTTTTAGGAAGCCTCATACCTTTCTTATTAATCAAAGTGTTTTGCAAAAATGAATTGGGTAGACAGGACAAATTGAGTAATGCCCTCTTTTTATACCAAACAGATGTATTGAGCCAGTCTAATTATATTTGAGAGTCACTCTTGCCTCAAGATTGTCATTCAATCTATACTGTAGTCTCTCTTAATATGAGGACATCTCTTCTCATAAAAATGAGACAAATATCTTGTCAAAAGGGCCAACTTCTCATATTAAAGTGGTTTTTTCATTAAAAGCATGCTTATATTTAATAATACATATATACATATATTTCCAGTAACACACCAAAATACTTATCTTTCTTATTATGTATGGACGTCCAATTATCTTGCTTCTTTAAGCTTGGCTTTAGTGAATGACATTAAATGAATGCCAGCCTTCTGACAGACAAATCTTCATTTTGCACTTTGACATTGTGAAGGTGGAGTTAGAGTTTCTGTTCTACAGGCTGCTTCGTTACCATGCCTCAAAGTAGTTGAAGAATTACAGACAGAGGCTTGTGCACTTAAGAGTTAATAATCTGAAATATCCAAACTCCTCTTCTCTCAGCATGGTTTGAATCAAGGGCCTTTTTCCTGGGACAAATGCAGCTTCTGCGTCGGGGAGGGTGGGGTGCGTCAAGTTTAATGTTAGGTACTCCTTTCTTTGAAAGAGTTTAAAAATAGATTAGATGTGTGCTTGTAGTCCACCAGAGAAAGAGAGGGAGAGAGAGAGAGAGAGAGAGAGAGAGAGAGAGAGAGAGAGAGAGAGAGAGAGAATGCAGGCTTGCAGTAAATGTTGACTGGACAAAGGTAAATGTTTTAGTCTTCTAGAAAGTTCTGTACCCTACCCTCCTACCTCATGCAAGTTTTTAATCATTTGCTGTAGCTCCTTAAAGGTCAATATAACTTATCCGTATCTACTGGCTAATCAATCTTCAAATTGAGGTTTTAGTTCAGATATAAACATGGCTATGAACAATTTTTTCCCAATAAAAGATCATAGTTTAATTACAACTCTTATATAAAAAGATTTAATTTGGTAAGAAAAATTAAATCTTTCAGTGTATTAGTTTTGCCTTCTGCCTTCTCTGTGGATGATTTTGAGTGTCTTACCAGTCATACCAGATTCCTCTCAGGTCATCCTATGTTTACCAACTGCCAAATAAGGCAGGTTTACGGTTATGGTTTAAGTTATTGTAAAGCTGGTTCACTTTCAATAATATTAAATCCTCTGATAAACAGGCAGAGAGATCAGATTTTTTGAATGGCTACTCTATGTCCATAGCTTTACACACTCATAAGATATTATTTCTTCTTATAAATAGTCCATTCTGCAAATAAGGAAACAGAAAATTGGAAAAGTCACATGAAGTAGCCCCTCATCTTGGCCTGAAGAAATCTCTCTTTGTAGACCCAGGACCCCATACTTCCACAGTACTTCTGCACACTGAGTTTTGCATCATATAAAACCTCTGAGGTTTATGGTGGAACTACGTAACTAGTGTCATATTATTTCAAATTTTTGTAGTTATTTGTCTGAGCACAACTAAAGAGCTTTGTGTTCGTCTTGGATACATTAATCTATACTCCACCTTGACATAATCTATACATGAACCAGTTCTACTTAGATTACTGTTTTAACTAGGTTACATTTTGCCTTAGTCAGTTCTGACAATTTAAAAATTTTACACCATTAAAGCAGCTAGCTTTGTCATGCTTAATTGCTGCTCAGTTTTGCTTAACCATTAAAGAATGGTCTTTGCTAATGCACACTGGGAAATTATTTCTCTTAGTTGACATTCCTGACACTAAATTTAAAACTCCACTGGTTTTTAATATCACCATCTAACCACTTGGATCTCCTTCTGCACAATATTCATGTTCTTATTCTCTCTGAGTTCATTGGAATACCTTTTTTTCAATTTCATCACTACCTGGAATTTACTATGATACCAAGGGAAAAGAGGAAACACTTGAAAACCTTGATAAAAAAGTGAGAAAGTATCTTCACTATTTTTTGTCAAGGATATAAATTCACTTTTCATCCATTTGTCTTTTCTAATTCAACTGAAAGAAATTGTCCATACCTACAGAATATGACAAACATTCAAACTACTTTCTCTTTCAAAGTGTTGATGGTTTGTGAAATTGAACTCTGAGATAGTTTGACCAGCCACGTAAAAATGTCTCTTCCCATCCTGGCTTTGTGAATGATGGATAGGCCTTCTCTCTTTTTAAAAGATACAAGATAGAGGTCTACAAAGAGGCAAAACTTTACCACTTATTTGGTAGAACATAGATTAGGATATTGAAGAACATGAACAAAAAAAATTCAAGAGAGCTATAAATTATGTTATTGAAGAATTCAAAATCATTTTAACACTGAAAATCAAAAATACTAGAATCATCTCTTTTATATGTCTCCTTATAGAAAAATATCATTTAGATAATTCATTTATCTCTTTAACATGAACATGAATTTTGAATGTATATGTAAAAGCATTTTTACATTTAAAAAAATGAGGTACAAGAACATGATTGTAGGAAAAAAGAAAATTACATTCTCAGCCAGCAACTTCCACATTAAATTTCACTGTGCTGGAAGAAATTTTCTAAATTTGCACAGCATCATGCAAATCAATAGAATATGCAATGAAGTGCCTGGCATTTGCAAATTTTTATATTAATAGAAAATTGAGAAGCCAAAATATGTTTTTATCTTAATTAATATTTTATATAACCATCAAATTGCTTTCCATAAAGTTTCTCACAATCTGTCATCTACAGTCTTCCTATGATTTAGTTGCATCTCTCAAGTCAGTAATAATCCCTGATTATAACTAATACTATTGGATGAGTATATTATTAAGAATACAAACGTCAGTCACACGTATTTCTTCTACGCAAAGCTTTTACTCCACCTGTCAAGCTTGACGAGAATGGCAATCTCTCACTATCGCTCTTTTAGGAGGGCTTTTCTATCTAATCCAGTCCAGGCAGGAAAAAACTTGCTATATGAATTGTTAATAATTATAGTATTATATGGGTTCTGTGTCACCTTGGATATGTTTCTGATTGTGTAAAATTGAATAAAAAACAAGTAAACTCATAATTATTACAAAACTAGTCCCCTCACACAAGGAGAGTATAGAAACATTTTCAGAGCTGTTCTTGAACTACATTCAGGCCAGCATGCACAGCCAAGAAGGGTATATATTTTAAACTTCTGCCCTCCCAGACTGAAGAAATAAATTCGTTTTGTTTAATTCATTCGATTTCTGGAACTGCGACACCTAAGATAAATCACTCCTCATTATTATGGAGCTAAAAAACACCAATGAATTCAGTTATAAATTGTGGATCCTTCTTCAGGACAATAAATTTGAGACGATGCACTATGACACAAAAGGTAAAAAGTCACCACAGTTCTCAAAGACTACATGATTGGGGAATTTAAAAAATAAATAGAGTAGGGTCATAAGAAACAGCATTATTAAGGTGAAACCGGAAAGTATGTTAAGGCCAATAGAAACAAAGTAATATTTATGTGATGTATTGTGAGAAATATCACACAGCATATTTACCAAACATACACACACGCACACACACACACACAGACACACACACACACACACACACACACACACACACACACACACGTGCGCGCGCGCGCATGCACACACATTATAACGAAAGCGAAAGCTGTCTGCCACTCAGAAATAATTTTTTTTTTGCTTTATGGCTTTTCCAATTTTTTGAGATTTTGCCGTTGTTAAAACATTGTTTTATTTGTCAGGCCTCCTCACATCGCATTTGTGAAATTCTTTATTATTCCACACCATAATATATTTCATTTGTATTTATTTTGCTATAATAAAATGTTAGTTCTATTCTCAAATTAACTGTGCTATCTGAAATTTCTTCATGAAAAATATTCTATGACATTTGTATGTGCCAGTATCTTTATGCATTCACTTTTCTTGTATTGGCCAAACATTCTTGTCTTGAAACATTTCTAGAATTGATAGAAGTCTAATTTTTTCTACAAGAACAATAATTATGCATCCCTTTCCTGTTTGTGTGTTTGCCTTTTTTTGCTTTTTACTGAATATTCAAAAAAGTGTCAGTCACTATGTTAAACTAGTCTGTAAGAACTTACTCAGAGCTACTAAGGTCTAAATGTAGTACTTGCAAACTGTGTATAAAAGCTCCAGGCAGAACAAAAGGAAGCCAGGAATATCAGAGAAAAAATCAGATAATTGTGGTGTGAAATTAATGAGATTATATCTACAAAGCCTCTAGAACATGATTTGGCAAATTGTGATTGTTGAATACTCCTTAGTCTTCATTTTTGTCCTCATTTTCATCCTTCCATATTATATAGTGAACTGATTTTATTTCAGTCACATAAATGATTGAAAAGTATACCTGTCATTGAAACCTTCCACTTGCATTTTTCACTTTGAGTGCATTGCTGAAAGAAGACACAGACAAATTCAAAGGTGCAACTCAGATCCAGGCTCAGATAGTCTCCAGCCTGCAGACAATGCCTAGAAAGGAAATAAATCTATCACGGTGTGAGATTGGGAATACAGAAATCGAGGAAACAATTAGGTGTTTTGAGAATTACCTAGGAGCAGAAATGACAGGATTCAGAGATTGTTCCCATTCCAGTGACAGAGACTACTCCTTGTGTAAATGAAGGATTAACATTAGACCAAATGGAAACTCCAATAGTGAAGGAAACACTGCATAGCAGAACGTCTCCGCCCTTTTTAGAATATGTGTATCCGACTACGGTAACGTTTGAAAACGTGAAGACAACCTAATCAAAACAAACACAACGTCAACTTTGGGTCATTTGGTTGAACATTTCCAATTACTTCAATAACTTTCAGAGTATTTTACATTGTTATTATTTTTAAGTTTAGTGCAGTGGCCTTACTTAAGACGTTTTATTCAAAGCTTGAAAAAGACATCATCATACTTAATCATTTTGGGGGTGGAGAATTTCAGATTTAATTGTTACCACTCAGGTAAAAATCTATTGTTCTTCCATGAATGCCATCTCATTCCTTGTGTCTGTGCACTCATGCACAAGAGGACATTTTTAAATAATGCTGTGCCTCGGACCCACGTTTCAGATCACTCACATACGCACAATGCAAAGGTAAATCAGTTTCCTGTTGTAAGTATTGAAGTAAGTTACAAAATAATAACATGATGCTTAAAACAGAACTCTAAGAAATGACTGGGATAAAGCTTGAAAATAATTCCACAGTTTTGTCATCCACGAAGCCAGCTCAACCACATAAATAATATTACTGAATAGAGTAATGAGCAAGACTGTCCCAGAAGTGAAGGGAAGGGAGTTGATTAGGGGAAAGGGTGTGACTGACTACTAGAGAATCCTCCTTCATAGAGAGAATCATTAAAGAAAATCATTTTGAGACACAAAAATAAAACAAAAATCATTTAAAAAGCAACTTCAAGCAGCTAGAAACATGAGTTGCTCATCACCTTGTCTGCCAGGATGAGCAGAGAGACACTTGGTCCTGTTAGTGAGTTCATTCACTGGCTGTCCACGGCCATGCACAGCTCATTCCCTTCATGTGTGTCCTCTGCACTTTGCTTGTGACTCTTAGGAGAGTTTCCACCACATCATGTTAGATTTACAGAATCTGCTTTTGCCCAAAAGAAGTTCCTGCTATTGATACTAAAATTACAAGTTCATTTCTCCTTTTCACTTAAATGAAGTCCCTTTACGATATAACAAATCCTTTCTTCTCTTTCACTGTGAAATCTATAGTCTTAAAACACCATGTGATGTTTATTGATCACTACAGACATTTGTTAACTTCAAGGACTGACAGATTTCTAGTCACCCCATTAGAAGATGTGACACCTTCCTGAACTGGCAGCTGAAATTCTTTCTCTTTGACTCTTTCTATCCTCAGTTCAGGGTCCGTAGAGACTCAGCAGGGTTACAGAAATGTGGCTGTCCCTCCAGTCTCCCATAACTAGTCATAAAAGCCAGTTGCCAAATTCCCCAGAATAGATTTCAGTTCATGTAAATTGATTATCCATATTAGTATGTGAATTTCAGTTTGTTTGCTACAGCTTTCAAAAATGGCTGAAATTTTTCTCACTAAATTTGGCATGGGCAAAATGATATAAACACACACACACACGCACACACCCATGCGCACACACGCACGTTTCACTTTAAGATACTTATCTTGAAGGGAATTCAACAAATGATAAGCCCACTAAAACAACTTTAGAATCAATTTGTGAAAAAAGCCACTTCACTCATGGACAATTCCTCTTGATGTTTTAGAGTAGCAACAATCAATACTCTTTATTCAGTAAATGTTGGGGAATGCCAACTTTTTTCACTACTCGGATGCTACCTATCTAAGCCATGCAAGCCATGCATTGCATAATGTATGATCCTTGTAGAATCATAATGTGCTTCTGAAATGTTTGGCACCTTGTGGTGATGATTTATTGAGCTGCAAATACAGACCAACAGTTACTGTATGATGTCACTGGTCAGATCTAAGCCTTGTATTATCAACCCCTCATAAAGATAAGAACACTGAGAAAGGCTAGGAAACATTTAGATGAGAAAACTGAGGTGAAATGATGTTAAGCTACTTTCCTTATAAGGCATAGTTGTTACATGGTTTGGACTAAATTTGAATCCTTATCTGTCTAGCTCTGCATCCTTAAAGGCTCCACAGGAATTTTTTTTTAATTTCAATAAACATTTTGAAAAATCAGTGAAGGAATCAATGAGAAGAAAATGTATAAAACATTACAATGTAAAATCCCATGTTTTAAAGTTATAAACATATGGCTACCTTTCTTTTCTTTCCAACTATTTTTTTTTAGTAAAAACTTGTTGCTCTTATTAGTATTTGTTAAAATGTGTCCTCTTTCCCTTATTTTGTCTTATTGGTGACTTTTGTTTTTGTCTTGGCTTCAAAGAACAGATGACCAAAAGGAGTCTCTGAATACGGTTTGTCGACAGGTAACTAGATCAAGATCAACTAAGAAAATTTTTTAAAAAGAGTAAGAATCTGGGATTGTGTTGCTGTTCCACAATGAAATGATTTAGTTAAAAAACTGAAAGATTAGGGATTTGAATGCATATATTTATTCTTTAAATTTCTAATTTCAAATTTTTGTGCATTCATTAATTTGTTAACAGTTAAGCCATTTTTCCACGTGAAAATATGATTTAACTTTTGACTTTCTTGAAAGCACTCTCGTGGAGGCTTTTGCAGGCAAATGGAAGAAACTTGAGAACATCATGCTCAGTGAAGTGAGTCAGAAGCAGAAGGTGAAACATCGAATGGTCTCTCTGATATGAGAGTCCCAGAGCAGAACTCTTATGGAACTTAAGACTTAAGAGGAAAGACAGCGGGACAGTCCTTGTCACCTTGACAAGATAGGTATGTGCACAAAATGCTCAACTCCATTGTAAACCTTAAATTCTGCACTTGTACATATCAATAAAACAGGGTGGGGGGAAGAGGAAAGACAAAGTGAAAGAGGGGAGTAGGATGGAGGGGGAGGGAGGGAGGGGTGGGTAGAGGGAGGGACAAAAGGAGAGTAGGGAAGCCCTTGTCACCTTGACAAGATAGGTATGTGCACAAAATGCTCAACTCCATTGTAAACCTTGAATTTTGCATGTATATGTATCAATTAAATGTGGGAAAAATATGTGATAGCTATGTGATATGTAAATATTGAGAAAATATAAAGTTGAGAAATCCTCTAAATATTTCACAACTACTTTAGTAAATGACTGGATGTGTACTATTATAATGTTACCCTAAAATTAATTTGTGTTTAATTTGGGGTAAAATAAACAGAGACTTATGGGAAAAATAATACAAAAATAATATTGCTATTATGTAAAAATGCTACTTATAAATCCTTTTGCAGGAATTCTTATTTCTCTAGTCACTATATTTAACAAATAGTCTATATAATATTAATGATTATAAACTAAGGGAACAGTTAGATTACATGCTGAAATTTGGGGAGAAATGCAATTGCATTTGTTACTTAGTCAGGTAACAGTTGTTTGCAATATTCCTCCATATTTTTACTTCAGTAAAAATCTCACACTTTGTTTAAATTGTTGATTGTATTAGCATATTTTATCGTTATAGGCACACATGCTGTACTTTTCCTCTTCAGCCTACTGCAAGCGATTGTTTAGCAGTTCTTTCAGTGATGTTTTTGTGTATTAAGATCACTTATTATGCAGACGTCTCAAGATGCCTTTCATCTTATTACAACCTCAGTTTGGAACTTCTTCTTTCCAAGATATAGATTTCAAACATACTTCAGTGTCTGGAGTAATCAGTATCTTCTGAAACCTACTATTGACTTTATCAGTTTTTTTATGCTAAAGCAAGCGCATCATTTAGTACTTATTCAGGCTCAGTCAACTCAAGCAATCACCCTACCCTGATGACTGCGGTCTTCTTTATTACCCTAGATCTGTGAACTAGTAAGAGTACTATGCAAAAGAAATTCATTCCCTTTCTAAACCTGCTGCCAAGGAAGAACTACTACTGACAAATCCCCTTTGTTTCATGCTTCCCAGCAAATCTTCTCTGAAGCAATCAAGCCTGTACATTCGTACACTTTAGCAAATTCCTCTGTGTCTAGAGGTGCTGTCTACCTTGTCCTGTCATCATTTAAATTGCCTGGAAAGCTACATCTCTAATAAGGCCACTTGTGCAGTGTTGATTAGTATGGATCAGAAATGATAGACACTTGTCATCTTCCAGCCAGTAAATAAACTTGTCACTGTAGCTGCCATATTCCTGGATATTCTGTAATACCAAGTCAAAGAAAGACATGCTTTCCCCAGCATTACACTGTGCCCTGTTTTGAAGCTCTACCTCCATAACCTAGTGCCAGGTGTGTTCAAATTCAGGACAATCCTTCCCTCCCGAACCGTCAGGGTCTAGGCTGCAGACCGTGTGAATTACCTACATAGCGGAATCACCTCTGTTTCTGCCTCTGTATCTATGAAGATCATTGTGTGTCCTAGTCAGAACAGAAAACTTATTGTCTCTTCAATATCTTCAATGTTCTTTCTAATAATATCAGAACACATAATTACTGTATAAATAAACATAATGAGGAGATAAAAGAAAACATGATATTTAAAAATAAAAATGAATTTAAGAACCGAAGTGTTAGCCTTTTTAATTTATCATCTTTATTTCTGTATTTATTTAGGGGCAGTATCATTCATCATTCAAGAAGAGGGATATATTCTAAGAAATGTGTCAGGCAACTATGATGTTGAGCGAACATCACGAAGTGCATCTACAGCCCTAGATGTTGCGTCATATTACACAGCCAGGCAAAATATGTACATTACATGTTACATGATTATCATGTAAATGTACAGTTTAATGTATCGCTCTTGGTGTCATGCTGAGCAAAATCCGTAAAATTAAATCTAGCACAGGGGTGGAGGCATGCTGCAGTGGTTAATATGCTTCTCTAGCAAGGGCACCGCCCTGAGTTCAAGTTCCCAGCACCATGTAAATTAGGTATCAAGGTTCACTCCTACAATTCCAGCACTTGGAGGCTGAGGGGAAAATCGCGGTGAGTCCAGTGCTGGCCTGGGCTACACAGTGAGCTCAGGACCAGCCTGGGCTAGAGCACAAGACCTTGTCTCAAAAACAAACCAGCATACAAATAAACAAATGAATAAATAAAGCACCAAGGAAATGATACAATCAAGACAATATAACACGAAATGTGTGAGGCTGCTGACAGCACAAAATGGCATAATGGTTTTTGGTAAAATTTTACTAAGTGTCTACTGTAAAATAACAGTAAAAGAGTAATATGCAAACATATAAACCAGTGGCATGGTTGTTTGTTATCATGAAATTCATGAACCTTGAATAATTTACATGCTGTAAATATCAAGGACTGAATGTTGAATAGGGTTGTTTGCATAATGATCACCATGAACCAGTGAATGATCCTTTGCCCTATAATACAGCTACAGTGTCACCAGGTGACTGGAATTTTCAGCTTTATTATAATCTTGTGGAACAACATTGTGTATGCACTCTGTCTTTATTTGAAACATTGTTATGTAAAAATTTTATGCAAATTGTATATTACTAAAGAGCTCTTTTCTGGTCTAGAAACCTTGCACTTCTCTTTCTAGATGAGGGGCTGCCCGATACAGGAAGTGTTACAACAATTACATTTTTGATAAAGTTATTAGTCACTACATGTATTCACAATTTACAAAAGTGTCAAATTATGTGTATGT